>CANNZV010005174.1:30547-59279 GCA_947561585.1 Caprella mutica | reverse complement strand
GAAAAGAGTCACTGTGATGATGTACTATCAGAGAAAAGAGTCACTGTGATGATGTACTATCAGTAAAAAGAGTCACTGTGATGATGTACTATCAGAAAAAAGAGTCACTGTGATGATGTACTATCAGAGAAAAGAGTCACTGTGATGATGTACTATCAGAGAAAAGAGTCACTGTGATGATGTACTATCAGAGAAAAGAGTCACTGTGATGATGTACTGTCAGAGAAAAGAGTCACTGTGATGATGTTCTATCAGAGAAAAGAGTCACTGTGATGATGTACTATCAGAGAAAAGAGTCACTGTGATGATGTACTATCAGAGAAAAGAGTCACTGTGATGATGTACTATCATTAAAAAGAGTCACTGTGATGATGTACTATCAGAGAAAAGAGTCAATGTGATGATGTACTATCAGAGAAAAGAGTCACTGTGATGATGTACTATCAGAGAAAAGAGTCACTGTGATGATGTACTATCAGAGAAAAGAGTCACTGTGATGATGTACTATCAGAGAAAAGAGTCACTGTGATGATGTACTATCAGTAAAAAGAGTCACTGTGATGATGTACTATCAGAAAAAAGAGTCACTGTGATGATGTACTATCAGAGAAAAGAGTCACTGTGATGATGTACTATCAGAGAAAAGAGTCACTGTGATGATGTACTATCAGAGAAAAGAGTCACTGTGATGATGTACTATCAGAGAAAAGAGTCACTGTGATGATGTACTCTCAGAGAAAAGAGTCACTGTGATGATGTACTATCAGAGAAAAGAGTCACTGTGATGATGTACTGTCAGAGAAAAGAGTCACTGTGATGATGTACTATCAGAGAAAAGAGTCACTGTGATGATGTACTATCAGAGAAAAGAGTCACTGTGATGATGTACTATCAGAGAAAAGAGTCACTGTGATGATGTACTGTCAGAGAAAAGAGTCAATGTGATGATGTACTATCAGAGAAAAGAGACACTTTGATGATGTACTATCAGAGAAAAGAGTCACTGTGATGATGTACTATCAGAGAAAAGAGTCACTGTGATGATGTACTATCAGAGAAAAGAGTCACTGTGATGATGTACTATCAGAGAAAAGAGTCACTGTGATGATGTACTATCAGAGAAAAGAGTCACTGTGATGATGTACTATCAGAGAAAAGAGTCACTATGATAATGTACTATCAGAGAAAAGAGTCACTGTGATGATGTACTATCAGATAAAAGAGTCACTGTGATGATGTACTATCAGAGAAAAGAGTCACTGTGATGATGTACTATCAGAGAAAAGAGTCACTGTGATGATGTACTATCAGAGAAAAGAGTCACTGTGATGATGTACTATCAGAGAAAAGAGTCACTGTGATGATGTACTGTCAGAGAAAAGAGTCACTGTGATGATGTACTATCAGAGAAAAGAGTCACTGTGATGATGTACTATCAGAGAAAAGAGTCACTGTGATGATGTACTATCAGAGAAAAGAGTCATTGTGATGATGTACTATCAGAGAAAAGAGTCACTGTGATGATGTACTGTCAGAGAAAAGAGTCACTGTGATGATGTACTATCAGAGAAAAGAGTCACTGTGATGATGTACTATCAGAGAAAAGAGTCACTGTGATGATGTACTATCAGAGAAAAGAGTCACTGTGATGATGTACTATCAGAGAAAAGAGTCACTGTGAAGATGTACTATCAGAGAAAAGAGTCACTGTGATGATGTACTACCAGAGAAAAGAGTCACTATGATGATGTACTATCAGAGAAAAAAGTCACTGTGATGATGTACTATCAGAGAAAAAAGTCACTGTGATGATGTACTATCAGAGAAAAGAGTCACTGTGATGATGTACTATCAGAGAAAAGAGTCACTATGATGATGTACTATCAGAGAAAAGAGTCACTGTGATGATGTACTATCAGAGAAAAGAGTCACTGTGATGATGTACTATCAGAGAAAAGAGTCACTGTGATGATGTACTATCAGAGAAAAGAGTCACTGTGATGATGTACTATCAGAGAAAAGATTCACTGTGATGATGTACTATCAGAGAAAAGAGTCACTGTGATGATGTACTATCAGAGAAAAGAGTCACTATGATGATGTACTATCAGAGAAAAGAGTCACTGTGATGATGTACTATCAGAGAAAAGAGTCACTGTGATGATGTACTATCAGAGAAAAGAGTCACTGTGATGATGTACTATCAGAGAAAAGTGTCACTATGATGATGTACTATCAGAGAAAAGAGTCACTGTGATGATGTACTATCTGAGAAAAGAGTCACTGTGATGATGTACTATCAGAGAAAAGAGTCACTGTGATGATGTACTATCAGAGAAAAAAGTCACTGTGATGATGTACTATCAGAGAAAAGAGTCACTGTGATGATGTACTATCAGAGAAAAGAGTCACTGTGATGATGTACTATCAGAGAAAAGAGTCACTGTGATGATGTACTATCAGAGAAAAGAGTCACTGTGATGATGTACTATCAGTAAAAAGAGTCACTGTGATGATGTACTATCAGAGAAAAGAGTCACTGTGATGATGTACTATCAGAGAAAAGAGTCACTGTGATGATGTACTATCAGAGAAAAGAGTCACTGTGATGATGTACTATCAGAGAAAAGAGTCACTGTGATGATGTACTATCAGAGAAAAGAGTCACTGTGATGATGTACTATCAGAGAAAAGAGTCACTGTGATGATGTACTATCAGAGAAAAGAGTCACTGTGATGATGTACTATCAGAGAAAAGAGTCACTGTGAAGATGTACTATCAGAGAAAAGAGTCACTGTGATGATGTACTATCAGAGAAAAGAGTCACTGTGATGATGTACTATCAGAGAAAAGAGTCACTGTGATGATGTACTATCCGAGAAAAGAGTCACTGTGATGATGTACTATCAGAGAAAAGAGTCACTGTGATGATGTACTATCTGAGAAAAGAGTCACTGTGATGATGTACTATCAGAGAAAAGAGTCACTGTGATGATGTACTATCAGAGAAAAGAGTCACTGTGATGATGTACTATCAGAGAAAATAGTCACTGTGATGATGTACTATCAGAGAAAAGAGTCACTGTGATGATGTACTATCAGAGAAAAGAGTCACTGTGATGATGTACTATCAGAGAAAAGAGTCACTGTGATGATGTACTATCAGAGAAAAGAGTCACTGTGATGATGTACTATCAGAGAAAAGAGTCACTGTGATGATGTACTATCAGAGAAAAGAGTCACTGTGATGATGTACTATCAGAGAAATGAGTCACTATGATAATGTACTATCAGAGAAAAGAGTCACTGTGATGATGTACTATCAGATAAAAGAGTCACTGTGATGATGTACTATCAGAGAAAAGAGTCACTGTGATGATGTACTATCAGAGAAAAGAGTCACTGTGATGATGTACTATCAGAGAAAAGAGTCACTGTGATGATGTACTATCAGAGAAAAGAGTCACTGTGATGATGTACTATCAGAGAAAAGAGTCACTCAGAGAAAAGAGTCACTGTGATGATGTACTATCAGAGAAAAGAGTCACTGTGATGATGTACTATCAGAGAAAAGAGTCACTGTGATGATGTACTATCAGAGAAAAGAGTCACTGTGATGATGTACTATCAGAGAAAAGAGTCACTGTGATGATGTATTGTCAGAGAAAAGAGTCACTGTGATGATGTACTATCAGAGAAAAGAGTCACTGTGATGATGTACTATCAGAGAAAAGAGTCACTGTGATGATGTACTATCAGAGAAAAGAGTCACTGTGATGATGTACTATCAGAGAAAAGAGTCACTGTGATGATGTACTACCAGAGAAAAGAGTCACTATGATGATGTACTATCAGAGAAAAAAGTCACTGTGATGATGTACTATCAGAGAAAAGAGTCACTGTGATGATGTACTATCAGAGAAAAGAGTCACTATGATGATGTACTATCAGAGAAAAGAGTCACTGTGATGATGTACTATCAGAGAAAAGAGTCACTGTTATGATGTACTATCAGAGAAAAGAGTCACTGTGATGATGTACTATCAGAGAAAAGAGTCACTGTGATGATGTACTATCAGAGAAAAGAGTCACTGTGATGATGTACTATCAGAGAAAAGAGTCACTGTGATGATGTACTATCAGAGAAAAGAGTCACTATGATGATGTACTATCAGAGAAAAGAGTCACTGTGATGATGTACTATCAGAGAAAAGAGTCACTGTGATGATGTACTATCAGAGAAAAGAGTCACTGTGATGATGTACTATCAGAGAAAAGAGTCACTGTGATGATGTACTATCAGAGAAAAGAGTCACTGTGATGATGTACTATCTGAGAAAAGAGTCACTGTGATGATGTACTATCAGAGAAAAGAGTCACTGTGATGATGTAGTATCAGAGAAAAAAGTCACTGTGATGATGTACTATCAGAGAAAAGAGTCACTGTGATGATGTACTATCAGAGAAAAGAGTCACTGTGATGATGTACTATCAGAGAAAAGAGTCACTGTGATGATGTACTATCAGAGAAAAGAGTCACTGTGATGATGTACTATCAGAGAAAAGAGTCACTGTGATGATGTACTATCAGAGAAAAGAGTCACTGTGATGATGTACTATCAGAGAAAAGAGTCACTGTGATGATGTACTATCAGAGAAAAGAGTCACTGTGATGATGTACTATCAGAGAAAAGAGTCACTGTGATGATGTACTATCAGAGAAAAGAGTCACTGTGATGATGTACTATCAGAGAAAAGAGTCACTGTGATGATGTACTATCAGAGAAAAGAGTCACTGTGATGATGTACTATCAGAGAAAAGAGTCACTGTGATGATGTACTATCAGAGAAAAGAGTCACTGTGATGATGTACTATCAGAGAAAAGAGTCACTGTGATGATGTACTATCAGAGAAAAGAGTCACTGTGAAGATGTACTATCAGAGAAAAGAGTCACTGTGATGATGTACTACCAGAGAAAAGAGTCACTGTGATGATGTACTATCAGAGAAAAGAGTCACTGTGATGATGTACTATCAGAGAAAAGAGTCACTGTGATGATGTACTATCAGAGAAAAGAGTCACTGTGATGATGTACTATCAGAGAAAAGAGTCACTGTGATGATGTACTATCAGAGAAAAGAGTCACTGTGATGATGTACTATCAGAGAAAAGAGTCACTGTGATGATGTACTATCAGAGAAAAGAGTCACTGTGATGATGTACTATCAGAGAAAAGAGTCACTGTGATGATGTACTATCAGAGAAAAGAGTCACTGTGATGATGTACTATCAGAGAAAAGAGTCACTGTGATGATGTACTATCAGAGAAAAGAGTCACTGTGATGATGTACTATCAGAGAAAAGAGTCACTGTGATGATGTACTATCAGAGAAAAGAGTCACTGTGATGATGTACTATCAGAGAAAAGAGTCACTGTGATGATGTACTATCAGAGAAAAGAGTCACTGTGATGATGTACTATCAGAGAAAAGAGTCACTGTGATGATGTACTATCAGAGAAAAGAGTCACTGTGATGATGTACTATCAGAGAAAAGAGTCACTGTGATGATGTACTATCAGAGAAAAGAGTCACTGTGATGATGTACTATCAGAGAAGTACTATCAGAGAAAAGAGTCACTGTGATGATGTACTATCAGAGAAAAGAGTCACTTATGCTAATTTCACTAATCTCAGTTTTCTAATTTTCTATTATTTTCAAATCTTACAAAATTGTCGTCGTGTACCCAAACAAATTTTAAAATATCTACAAACTTTACAATTAGTGAAGTTTCTTTTTGGAAAAAAAAAACACAGATTTACTTTTCCTTGACTTTTATATATTGCAAAGCTAATCAGTAAGTTTAGCAATGAGTATATTGGAAATTTTTGCCATGAAAGCAGCTAGATAAGCAATACATTTTGAATGTGATTTTTATCTAAATTGCTTCTAACATCTATATTTTTAAATAATCAAAACAGATATACTTATATGATTGAATTGTATTACTTCTTTAGAATAATTATTTTGTAATAAAATATTTCAGAATTGACTTAATAATACTTAAAATCTTCTATATAATAACTAACAATATCTTCGGCAACCTATCTATAAACTCAATATGAAATATATAATAAATATTGACATAAAGACACAGATCCCTAAATCCCGGAGAGATACTAAGTGAATATACTCCACTAGCGAGTCCCTAGCCAGTAAATACTGTCTGTGAGATGAATGAGGAGGGGGAGGGGGGGGGCAGGGGGTGTCTGGAGGAAGCGAGGCAAAGAAAGAAAACGTGCGAGCCTCTGAGTTTAAAGGGGGACTGCGATAGATTGACTGGCGGAAGGAAGTGAGGACTGCATTTCTAGGGTGAATAGAAACACATAGAAAGGTTCTTTTGTGTCAGAATTTTACTTTACTCATTGATATTAAAATCATTTACTGTTGTTTATAAATTGGCCGCCATTTTTTTACACACACACATAGATTTTGAGATTTAGTAGGCGTGAATTAAACTACTTGACATCAATATACAGCAGTTATTAATAATTAGGCGCAGAGTTATCTCAGATAATGTCCATTTTCCAAATTCTAATGAAACAATGATGGGCTTCCGCCACTTAATTTCCCCTGCCCATCAGTTACATTTGTGTCATGAAAAAAAAAGAACAATCTTTATATCAGTCTTCATGTACTTACTATCACAAAGACTGCTTAAAAGGCTGTTTTTACGCAAGACGCCATTACATGCCCCGAAAACTGATTTTCCTGTTTAACCAAACTTCTATAATAACTGCTAGGTACTAAAACGCATTTTCGATTGCTTGACTGAAAGCTAAATAAACTTATTCGGGAACATCAACGATATAATAATATTGAACTGTTTGATTTTAAAAACCTCATTAAATTATATAATTACGCCATCTAGCGGTGAAAACGTCAATCTCCGTGCGTGCGTTTGTCACGTTTGTGTTCATAATATTTGTCACCAAAGCTGTAGCAACGCCATCTAGCGGTACAACTGACTATTTATCCATTTCTATAAACCCTAATTCATTTCCGAATATTGTATATTTATTTTATAATATTATAAAATGAAGATTGAAAGGATGTTGAACTGGGCTTCAATTATATTACGATAAGCGTGGGCCGATCTGCCGGAGATTCTCTTACGAAGGATTTGCCAAATATCGCTTCATCGTATCGATATGTCAACCGATAGAAATCCTTATAATCTTGGAAAGGGTATCTGTAGCCATTTTTCTTACTATAACACTCTGATCAGCTTCTTTCAGATATTTTTAACGTTCTCCATACTCTAAAATTGATCAAACACCGTGACACTAAATTTAATTATGATCAAGTGATTTACTTCTAAGTGAATCAAAGATTTAATAACAAATGTTTCCAATTAGCATAAGGAACTGAACATTTTCTACAGTAATATCGTAACAAGGAGAGTACATTTTTTAGGTATAATCAACATCTGTTCATTTAATGTAAGGGTTAATGTAAAAAACTGAATAATTCCTAAACTAGTTCGAATAAAACATCTTAATTCAATTTTTATTAAGACTGTTTTACAGTTTAAACCTTCATTCGAAAGTCATAAGACAAAATGTAGGAGGGATTCAAGTGTCCCAATTCTCCTTCTCAGAGGGAGACTTCGGACAAGCTGTAAGGATGATTCGGACACCATAAAAATGGATTAAACAATGGAAATTTGAGTAATTAAACGATAGGATTGAATTCAGATCTACTAATTTAATTGAAATAAACCATAACGACTTGTTATTCACAGTAATAATTAATTGTATTTGAAATTTTATCATAATTGTGATGATTGAACATTTTCTCCAACAAAATATAGATAGCCCATGAATAATCACTGTGAAATTAGCTTAATATTTAATAGCTATATATTAAAAATAAATGGCATAACTATTTCCTTTTTCTTGGAATTACGCCAAAAGTTAGTAAATTGCATCTAATCGAATATGTTATAGTCCATGAGTGTATATCTTGCTACACCTCCAATTTCAGCAGCTTTTCTGACAGATAAACCTTTTTGGAATTCATCAAATGCTTTTCGAATACTTTCTTTATTAGGGCCTCTATCAGTTTTACTTTTATAATGAAAAGGCATGAATACGATTGTCAATTTGTAAATTAAAGACACTAATATCAAAAGTTGAAACTAATTATATATACGAATGCTATTTCAATAAAAATAATTAACTTTAAGTTCAGAATGGCCTTTTTGATAAGAATTACTTCAATAAATTGTAATGGTGGACTGAATTGGATACAGTGAGAAGATTCGGACACCGTCCGAACCAACCTCATCAGAAGTGTCCGATTCATCCCAAATGACACTTCAAAAATAAAAACATCACCATTTTTCTAATTTCATTTGTATTATTTTTTTAACACAACACATTCTTATCCTCTCTCAATGAACTCTGAACTGATTATCAAACATAAATCGATAACTAAAGTTCTGATACATCAATTGGTATTGGTAACCGGGAGCATTCGGACATAGGGATGGTTCGGACAACTCGTTTAAACATGTTCATAATTGTTGGAACTACCGCTTATTGCAACTGAATGTGTGCGACGTGTTAACAGTCAGCTATTTGAAAGATCCAATGCGGAGTTGTAGTATTTCGCCCCCGAGGGGTAATTTACTGTTTTCTTCAATATTGATGTAATTTTTCGTCATTCAATTAGATCGTGTGAAATATATGAATACGAAACTGATTCTCAATCTCAAAGGTATGAATTACATTAATATTTTATGCTTTGTTTGGTGTTGTAATTAGGGTTGTGACGACATGTTTTTAAATTGTATTGAATTGTACTACACCAGCGGTATATAGTATTCGATATTTTAAAAGCAAATTGTCACAACCCTAGTGATAAGAAAAAAGAAAGCATAAGAAAAAGAAGCATTACAATTATAGTTTTCATAACTATGAAAGCCTATATTATAAATGTAAAATGGTTATTTATTCTGGTTGAACATTTGAAATTTGAACTAATCGGATAAAAATGAAAATATTGATATATTGCTCGAGTTAATTTATGATATATATTTTGTTGACTTTGTTTTATGTGGCTATGTCATTGTTAGGTTCTTATCATTTATTCTTACACCAAAAGTGACATAGAGTGAATTCCAAACTATCAGACGATTTCACATTATCACTCATATAAAAACTATATAATAACGAGTTAAATTACAAATATCTTAAACTATTTTAAAATCACCCGATATCTGAAACTTAAAGTGGCTTGAGTTTCCCCTGATAATGTTGTTGTTGTTGTACTAAGGGAATTGTTATTGGCTAATCAATAGCAGGCAATTGGATAACAATGGAACCTTTATCACTCGGTGGGTGCGTCTGTACGTTACGAACAATTGGAAGGGACTTGTTTCAGAGGACATCATTCTCTTCTGGAATCTTTTGTCTTTTGGAATCTTTTATGAGACTGTAATACATGTCTGTGCGGAATGAGAAAAGTCTAACTCATGGTTTGACAGTTTAATAATTTAACAATTCCACAAAGAAACTTTACTAATTGCAATGTTTGTAGATTTTATAACATTGGTCTGGGTGCACGACGACAAATTTTTCTCCCGACAGTACATAATTTATCTGATAGTACATCATCACAGTGACTCTTTTCTCTGATAGTACATCATCACAGTGACTCTTTTCTCTGATAGTACATCATCACAGTGACTCTTTTCTCTGATAGTACATCATCACAGTGACTCTTTTCTCTGATAGTACATCATCACAGTGACTCTTTTCTCTGATAGTACATCATCACAGTGATTCTTTTCTCTGATAGTACATCATCACAGTGACTCTTTTCTCTGATAGTACATCATCACAGTGATTCTTTTCTCTGATAGTTCATCATCACAGTGACTCTTTTCTCTGATAGTACATCATCAAAGTGACTCTTTTCTCTAATAGTACATCATCACAGTGACNCTCTTTTCTCTGATAGTACATCATCACGGACTAAACATATATGGCAGCTTGTATAATGTATATATTTGACGTAATTGCATTATATCAATCTTTTTACTACACTAGTAAGTTGTTCTCTTAACTGGTTGGGTAAGTTTTACCTGAGATTAAATTACTGATTGAAATAAACTGGGGCGCAAAATAAGTAGTGATCTAAGTGAAATTAGGCTTAAAAATAGATTGCCTATTCGAAGATTAGAAATAGTATATTCAAAACATTATAAATATTTGTCAATTTGTTCTTTGCTTTTAAATTTTGGGCTTTATAATTAAATTTTACCCTGTTAACTACCACTCAATATAATGATAATATAATTAAATCTGAATATATTTAAATCAATTAGTTAGATAGTTTAAATGTATTAATTAATAGTTCCATCAATCAGTGTAGCACAGTCTAGTTACCCAGACTATGATTAATTATTAATATGATTAATATATCACTAAGATTAACTTTACTAATATGATTAACATATTTATATCATATTTTCAGCGCCAAATGATTTTAAAATATGTGTAGAATGTGAAAGGCGCCATGTTACTTACTCTTGATATGACAGGTAGAAAAATATTATATAATAAAAAAAAACATCTTTTTTTGCAACCTCTATAGCTTTTACTTAGATTATTAATGTTTCATGTTAATAATAATATCCTATAGCTTCAATAGGTTTATAGTAATAAGTTTAACCTTACAATATTGTTATACTGATGTCTAAAAAGTATTGTAATTTTCTGCACCAGTAATACATTATCACCTGTCAGTGTCATTTTTTTTTCTACAGAATGAATTAAAGTGCAGTCATAAGGTATATTGTATGAGGTATATTATATCTATAAGGTATAAGGTGAATTGCTACACTGTCACCTTCTGATTGCTACCTCAATCACCTTATATAGGGTATAGTACCAATTACCGGTCGAGATGGATTACCGAGTCAAGATTTCTATTATTAAAAAAAATAAGAAAAATAGTAAGGAAAATATCATCAGTAAATAAAATTTGTATATATTACTGGATTAAGATTTCTAACTTTCTTTAAAATATAGAGTACTTAAAGTACATTCATACGTATATATAATTTGCATATGGTACTGTCAAATTGGATTAATATGCTAACTGAAATATTGATTTTATGATATATTTGTTCAATGAGTAATCCTTTTTGACTGCTTCTGCAAGTACTTGTATTTAATGTCCCTTAACTTTGTCAACGTTAAACCCTCTGCAAATTAATTACTCGATTTGTAAGCTAATTGACATGTTTCATTAGTACGTTGTCCCCAGGGGCTCTATCCTGAAGCTGTCTGTGGTGAATGGAAGAGAAGGAGGGCCCCAAACTGTTGTAATTTGAATTTGTGTCTTAATTTTTACCATGTTTATCATTTTTCTAACGCTACTTGCAGTTTTAGAGGATAGCGCTATGGTTATGCTCTTTAACTTCGAAATCTTAGATTTTGTGTTAGGTATGCTTGATTCATTATCACCTCTTCATTTTCCTCTTATCTATACAGGGAGCATCTTTTCTGCATCAGTGAGATTTTCACCGACGTAAGTAGGTGACACTTTCCTTTCTGACCGCTTCAGCTAGTCCCTTGTATTCAATTTCTTTTTGACGTCAGCGATATGGCCTTTGGTTCCGAAGCAGACGTTAAACCCCTCAGTAAATCAATTAATAAGTTTGTTTAATTAACTCGAAAGCCAAACAAGAGCTAGATATATATTTTTAATATAGAAATTTCAAACGCAATGTATTTATATTATCCATTGACGTTGGTTAACAACGCTATTATTTTTAGATTACAAAGGTTGTATATTGTAAGTTCCGAGTTATTGGACAGTTCCACATTTTCGATCATATAGATAGTTTAAAATTTTAACTATTTTTTAGCTTTACAGTTTCTTATTTATGTTCGAAAAAGAGAAACAATCCGTCAATTCAGAACATTCCCTAGTCGATCATTATTCTATCAGAGTAATGTGTAAAACTTTATTCTCAAGGGAGCAATTCAAATCTTAAATATGATAGGTTCATTTTTCTGAGCTGTCGAATAGAAAGACGGCAATTCATCGTCAAGAACAAGGAGGAAGAATCGTTACGAACAAGGAAGAAGAATCGTTACGAACAAGGAGGAGGAATCGTCAAGAACAAGGAAGAGGAATCGTTACGAACAAGAAGGAAGAATCGTCAAGAACAAGGAGGAGGAATCGTCAAGAACAAGGAGGAGGAATCGTCAAGAACAAGGAGGAGAAATCGTCAAGAACAAGGAGGAAGAATCGTCAAGAACAAGGAGGAGGAATCGTCAAGAACAAGGAGGATTAATCGTCAAAAACAAGGAAGAAGAATCGTCAAGAACAAGGAGGAGGAATCGTTACGAACAAGAAGGAAGAATCGTCAAGAACAAGGAGGAAGAATCGTCAAGAACAAGGAGGAGGAATCGTCAAGAACAAGGAGGATTAATCGTCAAAAACAAGGAAGAAGAATCGTTACGAACAAGGAGGAGGAATCGTCAAGAACAAGGAGGAAGAATCATCAAGAACAAGGAGGAGGAATCGTCAAGAACAACGGAGAGGAATCGTCAAGAACAAGGAGGATTAATCGTCAAAAACAAGGAGGAGGAATCGTCAAGAACAAGGAGGAGAAATCGTCAAGAACAAGGAAGAAGAATCGTTACGAACAAGGAGGAGGAATCGTCAAGAACAAGGAGGAAGAATCGTCAAGAACAAGGAGGAAGAATTGTCAAGAACAAGGAGGAGGAATCGTCAAGAACAAGGAGGAGGAATCGTCAAGAACAAGGAGGAGGAATCGTCAAGAACAACGGAGAGGAATCGTCAAGAACAAGGAGGAGGAATCGTCAAGAACAAGGAGGAGGAATCGTCAAGAACAAGGAGGAGGAATCGTCAAGAACAAGGAGGAGGAATCGTCAAGAACAAGGAGGAGGAATCGTCAAGAACAAGGAGGAGGAATCGTCAAGAACAAGGAGGAGGAATCGTCAAGAACAACGGAGAGGAATCGTCAAGAACAAGGAGGAGGAATCGTCAAGAACAAGGAGGAGGAATCGTCAAGAACAAGGAGGAGGAATCGTCAAGAACAAGGAGGAGGAATCGTCAAGAACAAGGAGGAGGAATCGTCAAGAACAAGGAGGAGGAATCGTCAAGAACAAGGAGGAGGAATCGTCAAGAACAAGGAGGAGGAATCGTCAAGAACAAGGAGGAGGAATCGTCAAGAACAACGGAGAGGAATCGTCAAGAACAAGGAGGAGGAATCGTCAAGAACAAGGAGGAGGAATCGTCAAGAACAAGGAGGAGGAATCGTCAAGAACAAGGAGGAGGAATCGTCAAGAACAAGGAGGAGGAATCGTCAAGAACAAGGAGGAGGAATCGTCAAGAACAAGGAGGAGGAATCGTCAAGAACAAGGAGGAGGAATCGTCAAGAACAAGGAGGAGGAATCGTCAAGAACAAGGAGGAGGAATCGTCAAGAACAAGGAGGAGAAATCGTCAAGAACAAGGAGGAAGAATCGTCAAGAACAAGGAGGAGGAATCGTCAAGAACAAGGAGGAAGAATCGTCAAGAACAAGGAGGAGGAATCGTCAAGAACAAGGAGGAGGAATCGTCAAGAACAAGGAGGAGGAATCGTCAAGAACAAGGAGGAGGAATCGTCAAGAACAAGGAGGAAGAATCGTCAAGAACAAGGAGGAGGAATCGTCAAGAACAAGGAGGAGGAATCGTCAAGAACAAGGAAGAAGAATCGTTACGAACAAGGAGGAGGAATCGTCAAGAACAAGGAGGAAGAATCGTCAAGAACAAGGAGGAGGAATCGTCAAGAACAACGGAGAGGAATCGTCAAGAACAAGGAGGATTAATCGTCAAAAACAAGGAGGAGGAATCGTCAAGAACAAGGAGGAGAAATCGTCAAGAACAAGGAAGAAGAATCGTTACGAACAAGGAGGAGGAATCGTCAAGAACAAGGAGGAAGAATCGTCAAGAACAAGGAGGAAGAATTGTCAAGAACAAGGAGGAGGAATCGTCAAGAACAAGGAGGAGGAATCGTCAAGAACAAGGAGGAGGAATCGTCAAGAACAACGGAGAGGAATCGTCAAGAACAAGGAGGAGGAATCGTCAAGAACAAGGAGGAGGAATCGTCAAGAACAAGGAGGAGGAATCGTCAAGAACAAGGAGGAGGAATCGTCAAGAACAAGGAGGAGGAATCGTCAAGAACAAGGAGGAGGAATCGTCAAGAACAAGGAGGAGGAATCGTCAAGAACAACGGAGAGGAATCGTCAAGAACAAGGAGGAGGAATCGTCAAGAACAAGGAGGAGGAATCGTCAAGAACAAGGAGGAGGAATCGTCAAGAACAAGGAGGAGGAATCGTCAAGAACAAGGAGGAGGAATCGTCAAGAACAACGGAGAGGAATCGTCAAGAACAAGGAGGAGGAATCGTCAAGAACAAGGAGGAGGAATCGTCAAGAACAAGGAGGAGGAATCGTCAAGAACAACGGAGAGGAATCGTCAAGAACAAGGAGGAGGAATCGTCAAGAACAAGGAGGAGGAATCGTCAAGAACAAGGAGGAGGAATCGTCAAGAACAAGGAGGAGGAATCGTCAAGAACAAGGAGGAGGAATCGTCAAGAACAAGGAGGAGGAATCGTCAAGAACAAGGAGGAGGAATCGTCAAGAACAAGGAGGAGGAATCGTCAAGAACAAGGAGGAGGAATCGTCAAGAACAAGGAGGAGGAATCGTCAAGAACAAGGAGGAGGAATCGTCAAGAACAAGGAGGAGAAATCGTCAAGAACAAGGAGGAGGAATCGTCAAGAACAAGGAGGAAGAATCGTCAAGAACAAGGAGGAGGAATCGTCAAGAACAAGGAGGAGGAATCGTCAAGAACAAGGAGGAGGAATCGTCAAGAACAAGGAGGAGGAATCGTCAAGAACAAGGAGGAGGAATCGTCAAGAACAAGGAGGAAGAATCGTCAAGAACAAGGAGGAGGAATCGTCAAGAACAAGGAGGAGGAATCGTCAAGAACAAGGAGGAAGAATCGTCAAGAACAAGGAGGAGGAATCGTCAAGAACAAGGAGGAGGAATCGTCAAGAACAAGGAGGAGGAATCGTCAAGAACAAGGAGGAAGAATCGTCAAGAACAAGGAGGAAGAATCGTCAAGAACAAGGAGGAAGAATCGTCAAGAACAAGGAGGAAGAATCGTCAAGAACAAGGAGGAAGAATCGTCAAGAACAAGGAGGAAGAATCGTCAAGAACAAGGAGGAAGAATCGTCAAGAACAAGGAGGAAGAATCGTCAAGAACAAGGAGGAAGAATCGTCAAGAACAAGGAGGAAGAATCGTCAAGAACAAGGAGGAAGAATCGTCAAGAACAAGGAGGAAGAATCGTCAAGAACAAGGAGGAAGAATCGTCAAGAACAAGGAGGAAGAATCGTCAAGAACAAGGAGGAAGAATCGTCAAGAACAAGGAGGAAGAATCGTCAAGAACAAGGAGGAAGAATCGTCAAGAACAAGGAGGAAGAATCGTCAAGAACAAGGAGGAAGAATCGTCAAGAACAAGGAGGAAGAATCGTCAAGAACAAGGAGGAAGAATCGTCAAGAACAAGGAGGAAGAATCGTCAAGAACAAGTAGGAAGAATCGTCAAGAACAAGGAGGAAGAATCGTCAAGAACAAGGAGGAAGAATCGTCAAGAACAAGGAAGAGGAATCGTTACGAACAAGAAGGAAGAATCGTCAAGAACAAGATTAAAAACAAGAACTAAGAAAAAAATTCTCCTGAAAATATATGGACAAAAATTCAAAATCTTTTCAATAAAAAAATGTCGACCAATAACAACAAACGGTATGCTTTTATAGAGCTCTACCTCATATGAGTTAAAAATGAAACTTCCTACCAGTGAATAACTTCTTTTTAAATAGTAATTAACGTATGCATGAGAAAATCTGCCTCTTGATTTAAAAATGCTAATTTTATTACGTAATTATGTCATCAAAACATATTTACATAATTTTATAATGTAATGCAATTACGTGCGTAGGACGAGTGATGCAGATTAAAATTATAGATATTATAGAGTTAAAGAGTTAGGGTAAGTTCCTAGTTATCGGACTGTACCACATTTTCGATCAATTAAATAAAAAATATATAATATAATTATTACTTAACTTTTATTTACCTATACGAACTAAAATATTAAAGTTAAATAAGTTATTCTACTTTTTTTCATGATCAAAAATGTGGAAACGTCCGATAACTTGAAAGTTTCTCTCCTTGACTTCTTCACATATATTCACTGTTTTTTTTTTCTATATATCTTTTTGGCTCCTCCCCAAACTTCTTTCTTTTCTTTTCATTTTCTATCAATTTAAAACTTGAGAGTTATTCGTACAAGATATTGTATGTAGACTTATAATTAATTAACGTCAGTTTTATATGACATATATTATATATATGATTTATTTGACAAACACTACATATATTATATATATGATTTATTTGTCAAACACTACATATATTATATATATGATTTATTTGACAAACACTACATATATTATATATATGATTTATTTGACAAACACTACATATATTATATATATGATTTAATTGACAAACACTACATATATTATATATATGATTTATTTGACAAACACTACATATATTATATATATGATTTATTTGTCAAACACTACATATATTATATATATGATTTATTTGACAAACACTACATATATTATATATAAACGCGCGTTTTTGCACAGCGTTTTTGACTCTGAGGAAATTATTGTTAAACCCATTTCATTGGGCCCAGTCACACTAGCGTTTCAACGCTAAAAAACGTCGCGTGACAGGGCCCTTAATCTATGTAGGTATACAATTTGTCACCAATAGTAATTTTTTTCTAATCTCACAGCGTTGAATTGTTAGTTTTTTTTTATATTCTACCTAACCTGTATATAGTGGTTAACCTTCAACTTGAACTGTGTAGTTACACAGGTATTCTCTGTATAGTAACAGGTATTCTCTGTGTAGTTACACAGGTATTCTCTGTATAGTAACAGGTATTCTCTGTGTAGTTACACAGGTATTCTCTGTATAGTAACAGGTATTCTCTGTGTAGTTACACAGGTATTCTCTGTATAGTAACAGGTATTCTCTGTGTAGTTACACAGGTATTCTCTGTGTAGCAGTATTCTCTGTATAGTAACAGGTATTCTCTGTGTAGTTACACAGGTATTCTCTGTATAGTAACAGGTATTCTCTGTGTAGTTACACAGGTATTCTCTGTGTAGCAGTATTCTCTGTATAGTAACAGGTATTCTCTGTGTAGTTACACAGGTATTCTCTGTGTAGTTACACAGGTATTCTCTGTATAGTAACAGGTATTCTCTGTGTAGTTACACAGGTATTCTCTGTGTAGTTACACAGGTATTCACTTTGTAGTTACACAGGTATTCACTGTGTAGTTACACAGGTATTCTCTGTGTAGTTACACAGGTATTCTCTAAGTAGTTACACAGGTATTCACTGTGTAGTTACACAGGTATTCTCTGTATAGTAACAGGTATTCTCTGTGTAGTTACACAGGTATTCTCTGTGTAGTTACACAGGTATTCTCTGTATAGTAACAGGTATTCTCTGTGTAGTTACACAGGTATTCACTGTGTAGTTACACAGGTATTCTCTGTGTAGTTACACAGGTATTCACTGTGTAGTTACACAGGTATTCTCTGTATAGTAACAGGTATTCTCTGTGCAGTTACACAGGTATTCTCTGTGTAGTTACACAGGTATTCTCTGTATAGTAACAGGTATTCACTGTGTAGTTGCACAGGTATTCTCTGTGTAGTTACACAGGTATTCTCTGTATAGTAACAGGTATTCACTGTGTAGTTACACAGGTATTCTCTGTGTAGTTACACAGGTATTCTCTGTGTAGTTACACAGGTATTCACTGTGTAGTTACACAGGTATTCACTGTGTAGTTACACAGGTATTCTCTGTATAGTAACAGGTATTCTCTGTGTAGTTACACAGGTATTCTCTGTGTAGTTACACAGGTATTCTCTGTGTAGTTACACAGGTATTCTCTGTGTAGTTACACAGGTATTCTCTGTGTAGTTACACAGGTATTCTCTGTGTAACACAATTATTTTGTGTTGGTATTTTGTTTTTAATAGTATTTAATCTATTCCCATTGCGTTGGTTTAAAAATAGAAATATTTTTCTTCATATAATAGAAGATTCTTTTATTTAATTTTTTATAATTGTTTTCATTGTTATGTTATATTTATTACTTCATGGTGATATTATGGGCTGCATATTTATATATTTATTTAATTTTCTGTTTTTGGCTTTTTATTATACATATGAATAGGATTCTCTCTATTGAAATTCTTTTAAATAGCTATATGATATGCTTGCTTATATTTAACATATGTTTTAACAAATATGTTTTAATAAATATGTTTTAATAAATATGTTTTAATAAATATGTTTTAATAAATATGTTTTAATAAATATGTTTTAATAAATATGTTTTAATAAATATGTTTTAACAAATATGTTTTAACAAATATGTTTTAATAAATATGTTTTAATAAATATGTTTTAATAAATATGTTTTAATAAATATGTTTTAATAAATATGTTTTAATAAATATGTTTTAATAAATATGTTTTAATAAATATGTTTTAATAAATATGTTTTAATAAATATGTTTTAATAAATATGTTTTAATAAATATGTTTTAATAAATATGTTTTAATAAATATGTTTTAATAAATATGTTTTAATAAATATGTTTTAATAAATATGTTTTAATAAATATGTTTTAATAAATATGTTTTAATAAATATGTTTTAATAAATATGTTTTAATAAATATGTTTTAATAAATATGTTTTAACAAATATGTTTTAACAAATATGTTTTAACAAATATGTTTTAACAAATATGTTTTAACAAATATGTTTTAATAAATATGTTTTAACAAATATGTTTTAACAAATATGTTTTAACAAATATGTTTTAACAAATATGTTTTTTAACAAATATGTTTTTTAACAAATATGTTTTAATAAATATGTTTTAATAAATATGTTTTAATAAATATGTTTTAATAAATATGTTTTAATAAATATGTTTTAATAAATATGTTTTAATAAATATGTTTTAACAAATATGTTTTAACAAATATGTTTTAATAAATATGTTTTAATAAATATGTTTTAATAAATATGTTTTAATAAATATGTTTTAATAAATATGTTTTAATAAATATGTTTTAATAAATATGTTTTAATAAATATGTTTTAACAAATATGTTTTAACAAATATGTTTTAATAAATATGTTTTAATAAATATGTTTTAATAAATATGTTTTAATAAATATGTTTTAATAAATATGTTTTAACAAATATGTTTTAACAAATATGTTTTAATAAATATGTTTTAATAAATATGTTTTAACAAATATGTTTTAACTAATATGTTTTAACTAATATGTTTTAATAAATATGTTTTAATAAATATGTTTAATAAATATGTTTTAACAAATATGTTTTAACAAATATGTTTTAACAAATATGTTTTAACAAATATGTTTTAACTAATATGTTTTAACTAATATGTTTTAATAATTATGTTTTAATAAATATGTTTTAACAATTATGTTTTAACAATTATGTTTTAACAAATATGTTTTAACAAATATGTTTTAACAAATATGTTCTAACAATTATGTTCTAACAAATATGTTTTAATAAATATGTTTTAACAAATATGTTTTAACAAATATGTTTTAACAAATATGTTTTAACAAATATGTTTTAACAAATATGTTTTAACAAATATGTTTTAACAAATATGTTCTAACAAATATGTTCTAACAAATATGTTCTAACAAATATGTTTTAACAAATATGTTTAAATAAATATGTTTTAACAAATATGTTTTAACAAATATGTTTTAACAAATATGTTTTAACAAATATGTTTTAATAAATATGTTTTAACAAATATGTTCTAACAAATATGTTCTAACAAATATGTTTTAACAAATATGTTTAAATAAATATGTTTTAACAAATATGTTTTAACAAATATGTTTTAACAAATATGTTTTAACAAATATGTTTTAACAAATATGTTTTAACTAATATGTTTTAATAAATATGTTTTAACAAATATGTTCTAACAAATATGTTCTAACAAATATGTTCTAACAAATATGTTCTAACAAATATGTTCTAACAAATATGTTCTAACAAATATGTTCTAACAAATATGTTTTAATAAATATGTTTTAACAAATATGTTTTAACAAATATGTTTTAACAAATATGTTCTAACAAATATGTTCTAACAAATATGTTCTAACAAATATGTTTTAATAAATATGTTTTAACAAATATGTTTTAACAAATATGTTTTAACAAATATGTTTTAATAAATATGTTTTAATAAATATGTTCTAACAAATATGTTCTAACAAATATGTTCTAACAAATATGTTTTAACAAATATGTTTAAATAAATATGTTTTAACAAATATGTTTTAACAAATATGTTTTAACAAATATGTTTTAACAAATATGTTTTAACAAATATGTTTTAACTAATATGTTTTAACTAATATGTTTTAATAAATATGTTTTAATAAATATGTTCTAACAAATATGTTCTAACAAATATGTTCTAACAAATATGTTCTAACAAATATGTTCTAACAAATATGTTCTAACAAATATGTTCTAACAAATATGTTCTAACAAATATGTTCTAACAAATATGTTTTAATAAATATGTTTTAACAAATATGTTTTAACAAATATGTTTTAACAAATATGTTTTAACAAATATGTTCTAACAAATATGTTTTAACAAATATGTTTTAACAAATATGTTCTAACAAATATGTTCTAACAAATATGTTCTAACAAATATGTTTTAATAAATATGTTTTAACAAATATGTTTTAACAAATATGTTTTAACAAATATGTTTTAACTAATATGTTTTAATAAATATGTTTTAATAAATATGTTTAATAAATATGTTTTAACAAATATGTTTTAACAAATATGTTTTAACTAATATGTTCTAACAAATATGTTTTAATAAATATGTTTTAACAAATATGTTTTAACAAATATGTTTTAACAAATATGTTTTAACAAATATGTTTTAATAAATATGTTTTAACAAATATGTTTTAACAAATATGTTTTAACAAATATGTTTTAATAAATATGTTTTAACAAATATGTTTTAACTAATATGTTTTAATAAATATGTTTTAACAAATATGTTTTAACAAATATGCAAAAACTACTTTAATTGATAATTTAATTTGTTCACAATTATTACCTTTATGTAAAATATAATTAAAGAATGTTGCCTAAAGCATAACCTTCTGCAATTTGCGAAGGTAAAAATTGGAACTATTCTGAAATAATTTTTTCCCAGAGATTTTTTTCATCTAAAAAAATATTCGGATAATTATTTTTGGAATAAAATCATTATAGGGTAAGTTCCAAGTTATCGAACTGTTCCATGTTGTCGATCACGTAAGAAAAAGGGAAAATTATCATTTTTTCAAACTCTCATTTTATTTGGTGGTTAAAAAAATTGTATGATCGAAAATCAGGAACCGTCCAATAACTAGGGTTTTACCCTAGTCAGGTTAATTATTTTCAATGGTATCAAAGGTAGGTATCTATATAAGGTAGGTATCTAAGGTAGGTATTTTTCTATTTATAAACAGAATGAACTTGACCTTGCTTCCTTCACTGGACGGTACCAGAATTTTTTATTTTATATATCTTTATACATTTTGCTACAATCATTGTTAAGTGAACTAAATTGCTAAATTAAAGTAATTTATTTAAGATACACAATTGAATGGGTCAGATTATCGAATTATAATTATTAAAAAATAATTATTGAATTATTAAATAGTAATTATTAAACAATACTATATTATTAAATTTTTATTATTAAATACTATAAATATTATTAAAAAACCGTACTTTTACCTATCAAGAAAAAACTGCTCTACCTAGTAAGGTCTAATTATTATATGAAAAATAAGGATAAAGAAAACCGTACTTTTACCTCAATATACCGTACTCTTACCTCAATATACCGTACTTTTACCTCAATATACCGTACTTTTACCTCAATATACCGTACTTTTACCTCAATATACCGTACTTTTACCTCAATATACCGTACTTTTACCTCAATATACCGTACTTTTACCTCAATATACCGTACTTTTACCTCAATATACCGTACTTTTACCTCAATATACCGTACTTTTACCTCAATATACCGTACTTTTACCTCAATATACCGTACTTTTACCTCAATATACCGTACTTTTACCTCAATATACCGTACTTATACCTCAATATACCGTACTTTTACCTCAATATACCGTACTTTTACCTCAATATACCGTACTTATACCTCAATATACCGTACTTTTACCTCAATATACCGTAATTTTTCTCAATTTACCGTACAGTTCAATCTGGGAATATTACAATTTATATCTAAATCCCATTCCTGAAAATACGAAAACAAGTAATATTCCAAATGTTTATAAAGAAACATTCAAATAATGACGAAAATGTTCTTATGACAATACCATTGGAATATTCCTGGAATTGAAATTAAAAGAATTCCATTTTTCTGAATGTAAATAAAAACTATTCAAATGAATTTATTAAATGAATCTAATCAAGAAAAAGATTTTATATTCAAATTAGAATTTGTCTGTACTAATTAGAATGCGTTCTCTAAATATTATATGCCAAATCTAACTTTGGTTTCGAACATTTATTTTAGGAAAAATCTTTTGGTATAAATGTTGACAGTTTTAGAAATTGATTAGTTTTTTTAAATTTATATTGATGTATTTTATAATTTATATTGATGTATTTTATAATTTATATTGATGTATTCTATAATTTATATTGATGTATTCTATAATTTATATTGATGTATTTTATAATTTATATTGATGTATTCTATAATTTATATTGATGTATTCTATAATTTATATTGATGTATTTTCATAATTTATATTGATGTATATTATAATTTATATTGGTGTATATTATAATTTATATTGATGTATTTTATAATTTATATTGATGTATTCACATTTTTATGTTACATATTTCCAAGTCTATGTACCCTATCTTTCGACATAGATTATATTACCAAACTGATAAGGAATGTACGTTGTACATGTAATAAAGAGAACCCATACAGTGACATACCCAGCGAGAAAGTTATGGTGGGGCCATAGAAGATTAATCTTCTGTGGCGCCATCATAACATTTTCCATTTTATATATAACAATATGAATATAAAAAAAATTAGTTTATTAGTTTTTTTGGTTTAATAAAAATTACTTTAATGTTTATAAAATATAATTTGAATAATATTTTTTTTAGTAGATTAAAATTTATTGTACCAATGAATTATTGATATTCTTAGTTATCATATACTATGCAACTATGCACTACAATGTAAAATAGTTGTAGCAACATTATCAATATTTATGGACTTAATATATTTTTCTTATTAATTAAAACTTTTATATTAAATTCTTATTTCTGTTAAACCATGTAAACAATATGAAATAATAATCTCCTTAGTGTGTTTATTTATTTATTTATTTATTTGGTGTCCGCTTTTACACTATGGGTATTAAACATGAAGAATGTAACTATGATACGCACGGGAATATATTGACTTGATATTTAAATGTCTTGTTTCTATTCATTTTTTAAATGTATTTAATCTATAAAATAAATTAGACTATGCAGAAAATTTAATTTTAATTGAATTAATTAAAAGTAACGTAATAATGGGAAATAAATTGGTACTGATGATGACCCGTTATTTTTAACGGGAAAGTACACTAGTATTTAATAATAATTTAGAATTTTCACCTCGGCAGGCATACTATGTATTAATATACTATGTAATATAGCAACGTTACTGATAACAGTTGGAGATAAGAATTTGTTGTCTGAGATATGCCTGGTAACACAGTGGGTTGAAATACAGAGTTATAGGTGTGTGGTATAGGGTATAGGGACAATTACAAGATGGTATTGATATCGTGATGAAATATTTCAGCAATTGAAAAACTGTTTACAAATTGAAATCCCATAATTAATCTCGATTAATTATTTTATTAATTAATCGTTTAATTAATTATTTTATTAAACTAATTAATTAATCAATCAATAATATACTGAGTAGTAATTTTCTGAATTTCTATTTCAATAAATGTTCTATTTTGATATCATGTACATAGTTAAGATACTAGATTTCTCCCAATTAATATTTATTAGTGCAATATATTTTAATTAGATAGATGGTAATTAAAATAAAGAAAAATTAATATAAAAATAGCCCCTTCCTAATTCACGTCCCTAAATCAATTAGAGACGTGAACTAGATTTAGACCAATAATTTATCAATTAATTTATCAATTAATTTCATGTCCGAAGTGTATATCTTAAATAAAAAGCTTTGATTTTATATGTCGAATTTAATGAACTTCCTTTCATGTAATTCTAATTTAATTCATTATTTAGAATAACTCTTCTATTGACGTCATCACATGTGTGTTCGTGTGTACATCTATTAGTTTGTACAACTATACACACACAGTTGTAGCTGTGTGTGTACAGGGTAAGTTACGAATTATCGGACAGCTCCATATCTCCGATTATATAAGGAAAAAGTATACACTAATTATAAATAGTTATTTACTTTTTTTCCTACATAATCTAAAGTATGGAACTGTTCAACCATACGGTAACTTACTCCACTCTGTAAGCATCTACCTGTGTGTTATATCTTAGTTTTGTGTTATTATAGAAATAAAAGTGTTATTAGCTACGTGTAACACGGTTGTGAGTTCCATACCATAAATTCATTGTGTTACGAGGAGATAAAAAAATTTTATGCCCCGTATTCACTGTAAATTTTTCGTCAAATACCTTGTGAAACGATTCTTCAAAGGGGCAGTGCAGTCATTTTTTATTTCAACAATTTTAATGTCAAAAGATTGCTTTAAGCATCGTGTTGAATAGTAGTGTTCAATAAAATCTAATAAAGGAAATATATCATTTTATATATAATTGATTTCTTACGAAGTGCTACTCTTAAAAAAAATTACGAGTCAACCTGACTCATCGCTTGAGTCAAGGCTGCAAAACTCCAATATTGGAGTCTTTTTTCTTGGTTGACTCTACCTGAGTCAATCTGACTATGAATTAGGAGTCAATATGACTCTTGTTATTGTGTAAAATGTTAGGATGAGTCAAATTGACTCATATTTTTAAGCCGGTTTTAGAACAAACTGAACACTCAAATTTGGAGTCAATTTGACTCGTATTTTTTTTATCAGTGTAACGTTAGATGGCGCTTCAACCAGTGTCGTTTGTTTACTAAATACAGCTGATCACACTCATTTTTTTCTATTATCTGTATTCAGAGGTAGCAAGGTGGCTTTATTGTTAAAACTATGCCTTCTTGTCTGGAAGGACAGTTTTCGAATTTACATAACCTTTTCACCATTTTGACGCAAACAAAGCTTGATTACTGCATACATAAATTAATATGAAAACAACAAACATACTCACGTACATACTAATGACGGCAAGTGCTTCCGCTAGGTGTCGTTAATTTAATTATACTTTCATATGAACATTTTAAAAATAAACGAGCATTCAAATATTGCATAATTAAATATTCTGAATCGATGTAAAACCAATTTGGCGATTATTTGATTTTGACTTTACTATCCCTTTAAACACTTTGTGAAACGTTTCTTTAAACACTTTGTGAAACGTTTCTTTAAACACTTTATGGAACGTTTCTTTAAACACTTTGTGAAACGTTTCTTTAAACACTTTGTGAAACGTTTCTTTAAAGACTTTGTGAAACGTTTCTTTATACACTTTGTGAAACATTTCTTTAAACACTTTGTGAAACGTTTCTTTAAACACTTTGTGAAACGTTTCTTTAAACACTTTGTGAAACGTTTCTTTAAACACTTTGTGAAACGTTTCTTTAAACACTTTGTGAAACGTTTCTTTAAACACTTTGTGAAACGTTTCTTTAAACACTTTGTGAAACGTTTCTTTAAACACTTTGTGAAACGTTTCTTTAAACACTTTGTCAAACGTTTCTTTAAACACTTTGTCAAACGTTTCTTAGAACACTTTGTCAAACGTTTCTTAAAACACTTTGTGAAACGTTTCTTAAAACACTTCGTCAAAGTGATTGTCAAAAACACTCTCTCCATTTATCTCTTCGTCTCTCTATTCCACTCTCTCTAACTGTCTCCTCTCTCTCTGTTGGCTTTAGAGTGAGACAGCACGACTTTAATAGCTCTGAACAACAGATTAAACTTTGTACTGTATCTAGATACTTTTTATCTAGATTCAGTTTATCTTGATTCAGTATATCTTGATTCAGTATAGTTAGATACATTATATGTAGATACATTATATGTAGATACATTATATGTAGATACATTATATGTAGATACATTATATGTAGATACATTATATGTAGATGCATTATATGTAGATGCATTATATGTAGATGCATTATATCTAGATACATTATATCTAGATACAATCTATCTAGATACATTCTATCTAGATACAATCTATCTAGATACAATCTATCTAGATACATTCTATCTAGATACACTCTATCTAGATACATTTTGTCTAGATAAACGTTATCTAGATACACTCTATCTAGATACATTTTGTCTAGATACATTTTGTCTAGATAAACTCTATCTAGATACATTTCATCTTATCCAATGGAGGATTATTTTCTCGCATTAATTAGTTTTCATTCCCTAATTTAACCGTAAGGTAGAGCCCAGGATATGCTAATTCCTATAAGAGATGAGTTAACATGGGTCTAGAGACATTATAAATTCAACGGAAAGAAAAAAATTCAATCATAAAGTGTTTTACTCCACATATCCGTAACTGAAATAGAAAGATAACTCAAATCAGCTTGAATTTACAAGTTACGAATAACTTCACTATAGTAGACTCTTCTTCTATAGTGACTGTAGATTCCTAAGTAAGAGAACTACGCCGTATAGTGAACAAATTTCATTTAGTTTTTTTTTTTATGGCTGACTAAAGAAAATGTGTTCACTATACGGGGTAGTTCCCTTACTCATGACTCTACATTCACTATAGAGGACTCAACTATAAAACAGTTCTACTGTATTTTACGAAAGGCACAAAAAATTACTTTAAAATATCATGTACATATTTAGTTCGAATAATTGAGCCAATATAGTGACAATGTCACAATATTGATACAGTACAGTGACAGTATAGTGACAATATAGTTAGTTACAGTACAGTGCCATTACGGTGTCAATTTGGTGACAATACATGCTGTGACATTACGGTTCTTTTTTTTACAGTGCAATCATATTCTTTGACAGATCCACACCTTGAATGTCACACTTGCATTATCTATCGGACTCACTGATTGGAAAAAAAAAGAATAGAATGCTAAAAGAAATATTAAGAAGTCACTGTGAGATAAAATGAACTGTAGCCTAATTAATAGAATATAATCAATAGTAAATGTGAATAAAGTGCACAGTGAAGAGTTAAAACAACCACTAATAGTTGTAAATAAAGTGCACAGTGAAGAGTTAAAACAACCACCAATAGTTGTAAATAAAGTGTACAGTGAAGGGTTAAAACAACCACCAATAGTTGTAAATAAAGTGCACAGTGAAGAGTTAAAACAACCACCAATAGTTGTAAATAAAGTGTACAGTGAAGGGTTAAAACAACCACCAATAGTTGTAAATAAAGTGAACAGTGAAGAGTTAAAACAACCACCAATAGTTGTAAATAAAGTGCACAGTGAAGAGTTAAAACAACCACCAATAGTTGTAAATAAAGTGCTCAGTGAAGAGTTAAAACAACCACCAATAGTTGTAAATAAAGTGTACAGTGAAGGGTTAAAACAACCACCAATAGTTGTAAATAAAGTGCACAGTGAAGGGTTAAAACAACCACCAATAGTTGTAAATAAAGTGCACAGTGAAGAGTTAAAACAACCACCAATAGTTGTAAATAAAGTGCACAGTGAAGAGTTAAAACAACCACCAATAGTTGTGAATAAAGTGCACAGTGAAGAGTTAAAACAACCACCAATAGTTGTGAATAAAGTGCACAGCGAAGAGTTAAAACAACCACCAATAGTTGTAAATAAAGTGCACAGTAAAGAGTTAAAACAACCACCAATAGTTGTAAATAAAGTGCACAGTGAAGAGTTAAAACAACCACCAATAGTTGTAAATAAAGTGCACAGTGAAGAGTTAAAGCAACCATCAATAGTAGCAAATAAAGTGCACAGTGAAGAGTTAAAACAACCACCAATAGTTGTAAATAAAGTGCACAGTGAAGAGTTAAAACAACCACCAATAGTTGTGAATAAAGTGCACAGTGAAGAGTTAAAACAACCACCAATAGTTGTAAATAAAGTGCACAGTAAAGAGTTAAAACAACCACCAATAGTTGTAAATAAAGTGCACAGTGAAGAGTTAAAACAACCACCATTAGTTGTAAATAAAGTGCACAGTGAAGAGT
>CANNZV010005174.1:0-30339 GCA_947561585.1 Caprella mutica | reverse complement strand
GCCTTACAGGTTCCAATGATTCAATAAGGTAATTTCCACACCCAGTCTTTTAAACTTAAAACTTCTTGAATCATACAGTCAAACCATAAAAATTAGTTTATGTTTCATTTGCAGTCACTTGGACTATTTGATTAGCTAAAAGCATATTTTGAGAATATTCTTTATTTCAAAAAATATGCTTTATTGCTAAAAAGCATAAAGAATAATTCTTTAAGCCAAAAGAATATTGTCACAACCCTAGTTATTAGGTAGGTACTAATATCTACCTAATTTTAGATGAACTCACCTTCCTAATGGTAATGACAAGGGCTGTGACAATATGCTTTTAAAATGATATATTACAAAAATACTATAGACGGAGAAAATTAAAGAGTATTGAATGGTTCTACACCAGCGGTATATACTATTCGATACCATTTCATTTCGTCTGTGATATTCTTAAGATATATGATTTATAAAGCATATTGTCTAGTAGCAATTATGTAAAATAAGTTCTCTTAGAAATAATTTTAATGATAATGAACAATTAAACGTAAATAAAGTGCACAGTGAAGAGTTAAAACAACCACCAATAGTTGTAAATAAAGTGCATAGTGAAGAGTTAAAACAACCACCAATAGTTGTAAATACGGTGCACAGTGAAGAGTTAAAACAACCACCATTAGTTGTAAATAAAGTGCACAGTGAAGAGTTAAAACAACCACCATTAGTTGTAAATAAAGTGCACAGTGAAGAGTTAAAACAACCACCAATAGTTGTAAATAAAGTGCACAGTGAAGAGTTAAAACAACCACCAATAGTTGTAAATAAAGTGCACAGTGAAGAGTTAAAACAACCACCAATAGTTGTAAATAAAGTGCATAGTGAAGAGTTAAAACAACCACCAATAGTTGTAAATAAAGTGCACAGTGAAGAGTTTAAACAACCACCAATAGTTGTAAATAAAGTGCACAGTGAAGAGTTAAAACAACCACCAATAGTTGTAAATAAAGTGCACAGTGAAGAGTTAAAACAACCACCAATAGTTGTAAATAAAGTGCACAGTGAAGAGTTGAAACAACCACCAATAGTTGTAAAGTGCACAGTGAAGAGTTACTACAACCACCAATAGTTGTAAATAGAGTGCACAGTGAAGAGTTAAAACAACCACCAATAATTGTAAATAAAAGGCATAGTAAAGAGTTAAAACAACCACCAATAGTTGTAAATAAAGTGCACAGTGAAGAGTTTTACCTTATTTACATAAGACTGAAGATTAGGATAATGAATTACTAAACATGTATTTGAAAATATACTTAAAAATTTCGTATAAAAATATCATTCAATCATAACCAAAACTTAACAATAGAAACTGCCATGGCATTTTGCGTGACTTAAAAACTTCTCTTTATAACAGTAAAAATTGAGCTGCACAGTTTACATTCGAGGTTCCCACAGATAAAACTTAAAACAATAAACAACCCAACATGAGAAATTATGTCTCAACAAAATCTGGAAGCTTAGTATCTACCTAGATTAAGTTCTGATATATCGAACAGTTTCACATTATTGATAATGTAACAACAATATATAAATTAACCTATTTTAATTGTATCCATGATACTCAAGGTTGGATACAAATAATTATATGCTTTTACTAATAAGATAGAAAATGTGAAACTGTTCGATAACTCGAAACTTATACTAAAACAACATAGTTTAATCGCATTTAAAAAATTATATTATACATAATTAAAAGAGTTATTAGCAACTAATATTTCAATGTTCTGATAAAATTCGAAAATGATTAGAGTGCTACACTCAAGACTGACTTTTAGCTTAAAAAAACTTGCAGATAGGTCACTAATCCCTCACTATTTAATAAAAACTAAAATTTTATTCGCAGTTACTCATTACATCATCGAAATGTCCAACTAATTCACTTTTCACAGTTTATCATGACTTTGATGGCAGAGCCACCCTTTGCCATTTCAAAGGCACTGTGTGTATCTTCCAGAGAGAACCTGTGTGTGATCAGTGGCTTCACGTCAACACGGCCAGACGCAATCATCTCCAGAGCAGTAGGGTAGCTGGAAAACAAACAATTAAATATATAAAAATATAGTTGTGAAACAGTCCTTCCTCGGACGTAAATATAAAAACGGAAAATTATTCAATGGTTGAAATTGAAAGAGTTTAATTTTTTTGCTCGAACGAAGCTGTAGTCGGAAAGAAACACGGCTTCATTTCGTCACTGTACTGGTTTTATTCCAAGTAGCTAACTGTACTGACTTAATTTCAATGTATAGAAAGGTGTCTAAAATGTAGTCAAAATAATTATCCTCACCAGTTTGCGTATCTGAAAATGCCTCGGATGTCCACTTCTCTCGTGGCGGCATTCACTATCGGCAGCTTCACTTCCGCAGGACCCAAGCCAACCAACACGACACAACCACCAGATTCAGTAGCCTGATGGTAGAACATTATACTTTAAGCTGATGGTAGAACATTATACTTTAAGCTTTACTTTAAGCTGATGGTAGAACATAATACTTTGAGCTGATGGTAGAACATTATACTTTAAGCTGATGGTAGAACATTATACTTTAAGCTGATGGTAGAACATTATACTTTAAGCTGATGGTAGAACATTATACTTTAACCTGATGGTAGAACATTATACTTTAAGCTGATGGTAGAACATTATACTTTAAGCTGATGGTAGAACATTATACTTTAAGCTGATGGTAGAACATTATACTTTGAGCTGATTGTAGAACATTATACTTCAAGCTGATGGTAGAACATTATACTTTAAGCTGATGGTAGAACATTATACTTTAAGCTGATGGTAGAACATTATACTTTAAACTGATGGTAGAACATTATACTTTAAGCTGATGGTAGAACATTATACTTTAAGCTGATGGTAGAACATTTTACTTTAAGCTGATGGTAGAACATTATACTTTAAGCTGATGGTAGAACATTATACTATAGGCTGATGGTAAAGCATTGATAAAAGGTAAAATTGTGCTCTATGTAGATGGTAGAACATTATGGCTTACGCTTTCATTTATTTCTTGTCATCTTTGTTGAATTTTTCAAAGTAATCTTCATATAAATTTATCTATATATCATATAAATGAGGATTATTTTGAAACTCTCAGCATAGATGGCCGTTATGTAGTTTGTTGTATCTGCTAGTTTGTTGTAATGCACACCTCATGATTTTTTAATGAACTGGCAGAGGGGTTTGGGTTAGTGATGGGACCATTCCTAATTTTTGACCGATTCTGATTCTTGGACAAAAGCAAAGCTCGATTCTGATTCATGGTATATTTTTTAAATGTATTAAAAAATTAATTATGAGCCTCGAGGCGGTCATCCTTATGCATCGGATATTCGTGGGCATCTTTACGCACCACTATTAACTTGGAAACAAAGAGATTAATCCAGGTTTTGATTATGCAATAGTAAAGAGCTAAACCATTACCGCACTTGGATAGAGCGTCAAATGTTCGAAAAAAAGATAAATTGCGCATAGTTTGCTATTATCATATTCCAGAAAAGTTATTGCTTGATTTACTTTAATCATCTTTTCGCACCGCTAGTAACTCGGAAACTAATGGATTGATCCAATTTTGGGTTATGCCATCGTAAAGAAACAGCTTCTGAACCCCCAGAGAGAATGTTGCATATTTGGTATATTGATATTTGAAGTTCTTGATCATATTATACATGGTAAGTAAAAACGTCCGATTTAGCGTGTTTTATGTATCAGAAATTTGCGTCTTTTCGCACTGCTATTAACTCATACTAATAGATCAATACACTATTGGATAATGCCAACGTAAAGAGCAGCTTCTGAACCCCTAGAAACAATGTAAATATCGGTGCATATTGATAACAATGGTCAATAATTAATTAAATATATATTTTACGTGGTGAATAAAGACTCACGTTTTATTAGGTTAAAACGCCTCACTTATAGAACATTCATATCCGCAAACGAATTTCTAATAATTGTTTTTCACCAATTGAACTGTCATTATTATCATAAAGTGTCTACTCCCTACACAAGCAATTTTGTTTGCATGGCTAAATATCGTATCTATGCTACCGCCATTTACGGTAAAGTGAGTAGCTAAAGAATCGGAAATCGTAGATATTTCTTTCTGTTCGATTTAGATTCCCCCCAAAACCACGATTCTTTCGATTCTCTATTCCGATTAATTGTACCATCACTAGTTTGAGTCGACTTTATAATTAATAAAATGAAGGAATTATAGCACACTCGACATTACAGGGTTAAAGGTGGTTTAAAACATGCAGCGCATTCTCGAGATTGTGCATATTAACCACATCATAATAGGGTCTCACCAAGATAGCCAATCTAATGCTGGACTCCGCTCCACTGCACTCTATGGTGATACCGGGGCGGTTTCCCCCCATTTTTTCAATGACTTCCTCCACCATTTGTTGCTCGGTAGTGCCAGGTTTCACCAGCACAGTGTCATCGGCACCCTGAGCCTTGGCGAAACTCAGGCGACTCTCACTGATATCTGAATAACAGAAAGACAATTTAAAAACAGAATTTCAGATCTATCTTGAAATTGAGTTAGTTGACAGTTCAAGCTTTCAATCATAGCTACAAGAAACAAATAAATGCAACATACCCTAACTATTATTCAATTTTTACATTAAAACCAATAAAATTAGAATCTAATAGCTAGCTTCAGCCACTATGAAACAATTATGTTTCAGCTAAATGATTCAATCCACAATCAATAAATTTATACTAAACTCACCAGAAACAATAATCTTTGTAGCACCCATACTTTTGGCAGCCATCAGAGAGACCAACCCAATGGGACCGGCACCACAGATCAACACTTTGGACCCGAGAGTCACGCCAGCCCGTCTGGCAGAGTGGACCCCAACACTCAGAGGTTCCAGAAAAGCACCTTCCTCCAATGTAACGTGATCAGGCAGTCTGAAGATAAATTCGGATAGCTAAGTCTAAGCAATTGAACTCAAATGTTACTAATAATAATAATATATATTTCAGATCAGGAATAACAAAAGAATTCACCTATATTTGAAGTGGATATTTCGTGAATATGAGAATATATTGGGAATAATATGATTTTATTCAAATTTTATCCAATAGATAATAATTAGTAACTTTGTCGGTGATTATTTCTCCATACAAATCCAGTCAAAAAATTCTCATGCTAGTAATTGCTTATAATGTCAATTTCACCAAGAAAGTAATAACACTGACTTGTAGCAGAAATCAGAGGCATGAGTGTAGTACTGGCACAGGTTGCCATCATCAGGCGGTGTGGCGCAGAAGAAAATATCCTTGCAAAGATTGTACTTGCCAATTTTGCAGAAGTTACACAGGCGGCAAGGAACACCAGGTTCAATAGCTACTCTGTCTCCTGGAAATAGAAATAAAATCAGTAGCTAAGACGAAGTTATAACAGTCTGATAAATAGCAACCACTATTAATGAATATTGAACTTGTTAAAACATATGGAAACTGGTAAAAACTGTGTTTGAATATAGCTATACTTAAAATGGTGAATTTTAGACAAAATAGCGAGTGATGGCATGTCATTTAACCAATCACAAATGGTACAATCCAAGTGTTGCAAGCAGTAACTCACGTGTGGTTTTTCATTATTTTGGGAGGTCAAGCCAGAACTATTCAGCAATATAGGAATAAGGATATTAATTTTATTGAAAAAAAATTGTACACAGAGCAACTATTTCAAACCCTGCTGTTAACAGGATCTTTTCAAGCAGATGAGCCAATTTAACCTCTTAAAAATCTGATTCTTTAAACCCAGTTGGTAGACTATGCACCAGTAAATTTGTGTAATCTTCTGATTACCTAATACAAATTAGACATATAAGGACATTGAATTGACGTGATTTCTACTAATATTTACTATATCGTTATATTGCATTGTTCATGAACGAGGCTCGAGGTTATTATAAAGTGGTTATAATTGGTTATAAGATATCTAATTTTATGGAAACATAAAAATATAGAATTCTCTTCAACTTTTATTTACAATTAAATGCTCGATAGCTACATCCTGTTACAGAGTATATGTTAACCCAAAACTATATATATTTGTCAATTAAACAGACAATTTTCCAATACCCAATACCTAAGGTAAAAGATTAAGTGTCGTAAGGGTAAAGTGCAAAGAGTATGCATGTGTACCATCCGGAGAAAAATGGTTGGAACAAAATTAGTTGTTAGCTGGAGACTAATGTGTAGCTACACTATTTATAGCTACTACATTTAGAGTTTCAAACTAAGTAGCTACTCATAACTAGGTACACTGTGCAAAAATAAATTCAGGTTCACAAATAGCTAGTATAATTAACTGAAATATTTCAGTGAGTGACTAACTAGCCTCACATATCCATTTTAGTTAAATAAGGTCAGTATGTTCAATATTTTTAAGTCAATATCAGTCAGCTAATTTCTTTTTAAATTAGTTTAAACTGTTTTTCACTTCAATTTAGCATTTAAATCAACTGTTCATACCCATTGCTTAATATTTCATATAGAAAACTAGATTAGGTGCACTCAATAGCAGGGCTGGGGAGCTGGCTCAGGAGCTAGCCAATTTTGGCACTCCTGAGCAGGAGCTGCATCCAGAGCTCTAACATTACAAGCAGCTCCAGGCTCCGGCAATTCAATTTTTAACTAATACTCTTAAATAAAAGCACAAAATTGATTAATATGTTCTTTAATTGAAGAGTTACTGATTAGTTAAACTAGTCTTGTAAATTTTAGATAGTCGTTCTATTTGTTTTTTAGATGAATCTTGAAACTAACTTTTTTAGTGTTAAAATTAACATTAATTTAATTGATAACTGCGGTGCAGGAGCCAGAGCTTTAAGTTTCAAATACTGGCTCCGGAGCTGGAGCCTTCATCTACATAGCTCCGGAGCAGGAGCCGGAGCCAGCCCAACTCAATAGTGCACATACCTTTACCACCGCTTTGACCTGTTCTCTACCAAAATCTGATAAACTGGTAACTTGATAGTGACCAATCATCCCACCAAGTTCCATGCAATATGGTTCTATAATTTTTGAGTTATAAATGATCATGACTTTGGACTGGGTTGTTCCCAAAATTCTACCAGAAGGTCACTGGACATAGAGTCATAGACCTAACGTTTCAGCAAATTTAAGGCAATTTGGTTGAACACTTTTTGAGTTATGCGAATAACAAGATGATAAGTAAATAAATACCAGGTAAGATATAACAATCCGCAAATCTGCGAAGGTAATAATAATCTCATCAAATACCAAAATGATTACTAACCTGGCTTGAGATGAGTGACTTTTGCTCCGCATTTTACAACAGTTCCTGCTGCTTCGTGACCGAGTACCATTGGTTTCTTGACGACAAAATCACCAATACAGCCTTTGGTGAGGTAACTGACATCTGATCCGCAGATACCAACTGAGCCCATGCGAATAAGAACATCTGTCAAAATTTTAAAAACAATGAACAAACAGCTACCTTTTAATAGTGTATATAAGAAGAAATACATAGTAATTATATATCAACTTTTTATTCCAGATGGTCTATCATGGAGATAATTACAATTTGAAGTTAAATAATAAATTATATTAATAATCATTAGGTAGCTACATTTTTTTCTTATATGATGGGAAATGTCAAATGTGGAACTGTCCGATAACTGAGCTCACCAAGTTACTATAATTATATATATTCAAAATATAAAGATACATCTCTAAATAATGCCAAAAGATTTATATTGTCAAGTTCAATGGATTTCAGATATTAAAATTTAAAACAACAATTTCCTCACCATTGTCACCTGGAGAGGGTATCTCTCTCTTTTCCTGCAAGAAGAAATTAAGTAGATATTATAAGCATTATTTGTCTTTGATATAAGATTGCAGATTGCCTAGGGCAACGGGTTCTTGTTATTGCTTAGTAGTAACACCCGACATTCTAATTGGAGTGTATTTGTCTATAGGCAGGCTGGTTCTGGTTGCAAAAAATATGTCACACTTTAATATTCAAGATAAGATTTAATTATATGACCAAAATGATTGATATAGGCTAGGAACATCAGATTACTGAAAATGCAGATAAGTGATCACAGGAAAGTACTAAACGAAAAACCAATTCTAATGGAAAAAAAATCTGGAAAAAAGCAAATTAGGAAAAAATAGAATAACAACATGATAATAATTACATTAAAAAGAACAAACTATTAAATCTGTTTTAACTTTTAAATAATAAATATATTCATTGATATTAAATTAAAACAATAAAATATGCATGATCTTAAATTAAGTATATTTTAATTATATGTCTGTAAGAAAACTCTTATTCTCTTGATAGACAATAGCTAGTCTGTAATTTTAGACTAGTAGCTAAAACACTAGTTTGAATAATTTGATGATGAATAATTCAATGCATAAGTAGTATGCAGCAGGAGTACTCACCATTCTCATGTCATTTGGTCCATAGAGAACAGCTGACAAGTTAGAATTATTAGGAGCCATTTTGAGTACAGGTAGTCTGATTCTTACTTTCTGAGCAAGAAATTATGATATTAAGAACTGGAATGGAACAATATTATAGTAAATATAATGAATGATGAATGATTATAATGAATGTTGTAAAAGTCAAGATAGCTACTTCTTGGTGAGTTCATGGCTCAGCTTTTGCTCTTCATTGTATTTGTACCAGTCCAGAACATGGGACATTTTTAACATTTTCTGTGCGAACAATCCTTAATTTCCTCCTATGTTTACATGTATTATACTGAGAACAGTAACCAAAATAGAGGATTTCTTGGAGAACACTTTACCAGTTTCTGCAGTCTGGTATAATTTGTATATGCAGATACTGAGATATATAATTGTACAATAACATATATATATATTGAGTAGTTACCCCTGAAATTGACCAAGACTGAAAGTGTTCAGTCGGTGTGATGCTCCAGTCTGCAGAATATGCAATATGAGAGATATTTATTTGGGATTTTGCAACAGTATCAGAAAGCTGAGCGGAGCACCACATTACAGCGCACTCACTCTGCATGTGTCTCTTAACTCGCAGAGATTTTAATTTGAGAGAAAGTTCATTAACTCACCATTAAAATGGAAAGTTATTATTATTATTAACGAGAGGATACGCGCTCGCCGTTGTGAAGGCGGGTGAGCACTCAGGCCGCAGGATGGCTCAAGTGGCGAGTTTGGACATGCTTTATTACCTGGCCTGGCATCTAACTGATAAGCTTTTATTTACACCACAGACTGAAAGTTTACAATAGTTACCCAATTAAACTAGAGATACACCGATACTCTCGGTATCGGATAAAGTATCGGTATTTTTATGAGTATCTGGTAATTGATATCGGATACCAAAAAAATAGTTCAAATATTACCGATACCAATTATTTTTTCATGTTAGGTAGTATATATAGATATTAGTTTTCAATTGAACATTAATAGCACATACCTACGTAACTATATTCATCTGATATACGATTGGAAGGAATAAAGATACGATTTGAATAACACTATCGTACCTGAATTAGGTAGTCTCTATTCATTTATAGTTTCACTATGATACCTACTTTGATAGGTACACTGTGCTACCTACTTTGATAGGTACACTGTGCTACTTACTTTGATAGGTACACTGTGCTACCTACTTTGATAGCTACACTGTGCTACCAACTTTGAAAGGTACACTGTGCTACCTACTTCAACAGGGCAAAATGTTGGTGGATCAGCCAAATTACTGGAAATATATGGTGGATTTTTTCAGCTTTTTCAAAAAGTCAGTGGAATTTTGTGCACCAAATACAGACTGGTATGTAATGATTATATGATACTTGCTTCATTCATCAAAGCAATGCAGCCAATGCTTATAAAAGAATTAATTTATTTTAACAAAGCACCTTCCGTGATATGATTTAAAGTGTGGCAGGAAAGTTGCTAGTTTAGTGAGAAAATGGATCCAGGTTGCCACATTTAAGATACTTCAAAGGAGAAATTTGGCTTCCTAGTGAAGATTTTACACTTAAAACATCCTTATGCTTCATGTCTGATGCATGTGTATCTCTTGAGACTATTTTAGAAGTGATTTACTTGTTATTTAAAAGTTTTCCAACTTATTTAACCCCTCAATAGTCACCAATATACTGGCAACTTTGTCCATAATAATATGAAAAATGGCTTCTGTGAAGAAATAGTGTCATGCAGATAAATTGCGGCCCATTAACTAACTGCGGGCCGTCTGCGGCCTCTAACAACAGAAACGTCATGGCTTCAAAACATAGGCTAAAAACATAAAGTAATAAATTATAGCATGCACTGCGCTTATTATGATAGCTATGCAACATTTTAATGTAATTTCAGTTCAGAATGTTTTTTAGAGACTGTCTTGAGAGGACCGAAATTAAAAATTAAAGGGCAGTAATTTACCTGCTTGATCCTAGCTTATCTTTTCAAATAATTAATGATATCTTTAAAATAAGCCTCCATTCAGTAAATAGTATTTATAGTCCTAGGACTAGGGTGTTTGTGCCAGTAATCGGTCACTTAAGGATAAATTACAAACAAATACCAATAACGAGTCACATATAAACGCTACCAACGCGATGCAACTATCATTAGAAAGCTGGAATCTTTATCTTTCCAATCGCTTTACACATAAACACATTTATATTATTACTTATGCAATTAAAAGTAAAAATGTCTCATTAGTCTAAAATGCTAGTAATCGTCATAGCAATATCTATGTTCGGTCACTTCCAATTCTATTATCGTCAGGTGGCCAATCATAAGGAACTAATGTTCGTCATACTTGATGATTAGTGACTGATCATGGAAGTGACTGATTAATATAATAGTATATAGTATAATTATTCTCCCGCTTCTAATTACTAGTAATAGATTTAGTCATACCTAATATCTATACAATCAATATGTATTTTTTATTAACGTAATTACTACTGTTCTAAGTAATAGTAAGTATTATGCTTATATTATTATTATTACCTACCCATAAACACAATCAAACACTTCGTCAATGGTTAAAAATACGTTATATTTTAGTGTTGTCATTTCATTCGAAAGTTTGAACATGTTATACATTGTTGTTTGCCACACCAGAATTGAAAACTAAGTTATTTTATATAAATGTGATTATTTATTTACATAAGCTGAAGCTCCTACAACTGCTACCTTCTACATGCAAGAGGAAATAATTACCTGGCCGCTTTAAGAATGAACGGCTACTTTAAATTAAGGTTTATTATATATTTGATTCGTCTGCCAAGTATACATAGATTATATTCAGATATTTTAAAATTGACAATCAATGCTTAATTTATTCATTTCTCAGAAAACTCAGATTGGTATTTAGTAATATCAATTAATTTAGTTTTAGCCTCTATACGTTTTCTTTGATTATAATAGTTCTGAAAAAAGGGGTAACTATCTTAAATAAAAGCAAGCCGTAATTGTCATGAGCATTTCATGTCTATTTAGTTGCAGATATCTTAGCCCTATTATAATGCTAACTATAAGTCTATAACACATTTTATTTACTGATAAAAATTATTTTGAAATTGCTTTACCTCAATTAGATTTTCATTGAAAAAGTAATTTTCGGCCCCTAAATAACTGTTGCTTTGTTTAAGTTTAAACGGGACATAATTCGAATGTCCCCTTAAAAAATAAATGCCGATATATATGCCGTCTACATTCCCTCTAGTTTGCCCTCTTCCACTATTGTGATGTAGATTCAACCATTCTTTGTCGCTATTAATGACGTCACAACCTGGAGTGGAAGTCCTGTTTTCTGTTGATTCTAAATCCTTCTGATTGAATTTTACGTATTTTGGTTATTGAAAAACGCCATATATAATTCACATGTGACACTATATAAGTGGGTATGATTATGTAAAATATCTATATATTTGACGTTAAAGTAATCATATCTTGTTATCATATGTAATAACGTACTTTATTCGGAGAATATACAAGCTTAACTATCTCAAAATTCATTTATTAATGTTATTGGTCAATGTAACGATATAAATTAATTAGTTAAAATACCAGTTTGTTATCGGACGCATGACGGGAAGTTTTTCCAGTAATCGTCAGGGTGGACGGATGGATTCTATGTTTAATCGACCAGTCTGTCCGAACATTAAAATCAGATGTTCTGATAATCTAGTGATCGGACTACCATTTTAAATAAAAAGTAAGTATTTGTTTGCTTAGATTTCAAAATGCACTGATAGATCGTAAATTGTACTTCTAGAAAAGCATTCACCTGGTACATTAAAAGCAACTGAAACTCCAAGTAATAGAGCATGTCCAAACTCGCCATTTTAATGGCGAGTTTGTGACAGTTGTTTTGAGCCCTTCAATTGCAAATGGCGAGTTTTTTCTATTTTTCTCCTATGCTACAATGTTATTTTGGAGAGAATTTATGATAATTTGATCATTTTGGAGAGAATTTGTTGAATTTTGGAGAGACTAATGGTGAGTTTATGAGACATACAATTTTACTTGGCTGAAACTCACTCAGGAGTTTCAAAGAGGAACCGTTCTCTTACGAAAAATACAACGAACTGACCGATAACTTGACTTTCCGACAATGATTGGATCATTGGAAGCTACCTGTTAATTTGTGTGGTTAAATGATTAGAAAGAATTACTAATCAACAATATAGTGGTTGATTCTTTAATAATTTAGTATGTATGCCTCTATTCCTTAATATATAATATAGAAAATTATGCTCAATGTGTCTGCTATTCCGATTACTAGAGGTATGCCGATTACTGGCACAAGCACCCTATTTACCGAATTGTAATTGAGGCATATATTTTAACCGAAATTTCCGAATGGAGCGGGTAGAGTAGGATTACTGATTAAAGGGAAAGAGGTAAAATCAAACAATTGCTAATGTGCATTTTAATGGAACCAGTATATTAAATTATGTAATGATACACATACATACTCTGTTCCAGTCTGTATTTTGTGGTAAATTCCACTGACATGTCATGATGTCGGTGGAATTTTTAACCCTTTGAATATAATATTCTGGCAAAGTCGGTGGATTTTTAGCTATTTATTCCTATGTTAACACATTAATTTTCGGTGGAAAAATGGGTAAATTATTGGTCTAGGTGGATCAGTCAAATTACTGGAAATTTACGGTGGATTTTTTCAGCTTTTTCAAAAAGTCAGTGGAATTTTGTGCACCAAATACAGATTGGCATTTTACCAGTCTCTGCAAACTGGTATCATGGTATGTAGTCATACTATTGCAGACAGCAGAATTTGGACTTAGATATGCTATTTCTAAGTTTAAATTTGATCCCTCAATACTATTGGTAATTTCACTAATTTGAAGTTTTGAACTAGCTAACTAAATAGTTTAATAGACAACTACCTATTTAGTTAGTAACTTTGTAACCTCTTTCTGCAGTGTGGCCTTGAAACCTAATTAACTAGGTAATTACTATCAGTTTATCACATAATTATTATACCTGCCCTATCTAGGTATAGAGTTGTAAAACTTAGTCAAAAAGATAATGACAATCCTCAAATATTAAACTAAAAGATGATTTTCAATGTTGAAGTATTAATGAACTCATAACTTCATTATAATAATCTTTAGTTATACCCCCAATTGTGTATTAAATATACCTATAATCCCATAGATAGGTAGTTCTAGTTACATGACGTCCACATCCTTGAAATACTTTATATTATAATTTATAAGTAAGTTAGTCCCAAATTGATTTATAGAAAATAGAAATTTTCATAGAAAACCAAACAGCATTTTGTAAGGGTACCTCATGTAGAATATGTAGTTATTGCTTACAATTTTAAATCATGTTATTCAACTTGTTTCAGGCATTAGATTTCATATCAACAATTAATAATTAATACTACTTAAATGTTATCTTAATTTATTAATTGTTAGTAAAATTATAAATTTTCACACACGTCAAATAATAATTAGGTAAGTGTAAATAATGTTAATTTCACTATGTAGGTATACTACAGCCTATTGCATGGGAGTGTCTTGGATTCGGTCAAGGAGGGGGCACTTTTTCAATTTTTTCTAATTTGTTTGAAAAAATCTAAGGATTACTCCTCAGACTTGAAGGAAGTTCAGTTACTTTATTGTTTTGAACAAACATGCTTGCACTGTGTTCGATCAGAAGTGTCATTTTCAAATTGCGAATTGGGAGAACTTAAATTGATTGAGGTCGTATTATGTATACACCATTTTGTTCAAAAAGGATGGAATTTTATCATTTAGCTATTAATATTAGCCTTGATCATAGAGTTATGATAAACTACTCTAGAGAGAGGAAGTGTTGCAGCGATTGCAGGACGCTAACTAAGGAAAACTGTGTAAAACCTTATTTTGATTCAGTTATATCATTTCTCTATTAAATTTTGTTTCAGTTATATCATTTCTCCATTAAACTGACGCTAGACTGCCAGTCACGTGACCCAATAATAAGGATTTTAGCGTCCCACAAGACGCGATATTATTTTGGCCACTGACTCACCACTTGGCATTGATCTTCAACCATAAGGTGCGTTCCCGTGATGACGAACTCGAAGGACGTCCCTCATGTTCTACAAGAACCAACCGTTCCCGTGACAAAGAACGTTCGTCAAGTTCGTGGAACTCGACGACACGGTAGATAGTACGTCGAGCTGTCCCTCTTGGCAGCCGTGACGTCATAAACATAAACAAACAAACGAAAAGGGCGGGAGAAACACCTGTTCTTATTTGTAAATTAATAAAGTTGATAATTTTCATAATATTACATGTTTTGAGATTAATTGATAATTCATTAAGCCCACCAAACCAAATTAGTGATTATTAATATCCCTAATTAATTAGTGATATTAATTCCTAAACCACGGAATCGTACACATTGAAGTGGTTGCACGGGAACGCTAACCGAGGGACCGTACTTCGTACCTTGAAGGAACGTTCTTCAAGTTCTTCAGCACGGGAACTCTCCATAAATAGATAACGTTTACATAATTGGATCTGAAAAATACATATATTAAGGTTTACAGAATAACTAATGAACTCAAAAATTAAAACTAAATAAAGAATTAAAATTCCCGACTCCCAATCACTCATTCACCTGCTACATGATACAATGTTAAACTGTAAATGAACATTATTTACAGATCAGTTATAGGGTTTAACATTATTGGAACATCAGGTGAGTTAAAAGATAATTCAAATGGGAAATATTTCATTGGCAGGCTTTTAAAATAGGTGTGATAAATTTATTGAAATAAAAAGAAAGAAAGTTGGTGGAATTCAAGCACAAAGGTGGTACCAGGCGGTGGGTGTAGGTCATATGCCCCCCCCCCCCGGTCATGAGCCCCCCCGGTCACATGAGCCCCCCCCCCCGGTCACATGAGCCCCCCCCCCCCGGTCACATGAGCCCCCCTGTTTTTAAATCCTTATTTACCTATATTAGTTAATCCTTATTGACACTTTTGTAGTTCATCACTGATAGACATAAAATATATGTATATCGGGGGGCGTGCCGCCCCCGAACCCCTCTGCCAGGTCATTAAACAATCATGAAGTGTGCAGTACAACAAACTAACGGATACAAAGAACTACATTAGCTAATCTCAGTTATTTCTATCTAAGTAGTTCTTCATTTGTTTAACTAGGTAAATAAGGATTAAAAAACAGGGAGGGGGGCTCGTGACCGGGGGGGGGGGCTTATGCCCTAGGGGGGCTTATGCCCTAGGGGGCTTATGCCCTAGGGGGGCTTATGACCTAGGGGGGCTTATGACCTAGGGGGGCTCATGACCGAAGGGGCTCGTGACCGGGGAGGCTCATGACCGAGGGGGCTCTTGACCAGGGGGGGGGGGGGCTCTTGACCGTACCCCCAAGGCGTTACGGAGGCGAAGTGGTGATGACATGGTAGATTGGTAGTTACTCTAAAGAATGAAAGTCCTCTCCAATAGTGACGGTAAGCAATATATGTGTTAAGTCGCCCTACTTGTATTCAATCCACTTTTCCTAAAAATAATAGCACACTTCTCACTTACACCTCTCACGACACAATATTTACACAACCTAATTTTATTTTACTGGCGTCATTTCTAACTATTTAATTGGTGATTGTCTTAACAGAGATAAGACGTGTGCTGCTCTGAGTGCTCCCTAGCCAAGAAAAGTTTATAAAAGTGAACGCAATAACTGTTGCTTTTATAAACATTTCGCTATAAATCCTTTAGAGAGTTTAATACTTTATAATGGGGGAGGGGAAAAAGAAGACTTTCTTCTGGCAGTTCATCTACCGGTAGTGGAAAACTTAATCTAGAAATCGAAGGTATTTTACTTTAAAAAAATCACGGGGGTAGACTACGTGGAAGAAACACAATTTTCTCCATCTGATCGAGAAAGTGTTCTTTCACCTCATTGCATCAATGCTACTGCTAGTCAGTTTCAGTTACCTGCATTGTCACTAGAGTACCAATGTTGATTCTCTAAACTCAGCTAGCACACCAGATGTCAATTTGTTGCCCCCATTTTCCTTACCTGACTCAGCATCGAACAATGATCCAAATTTTGATTTCGAAACTATTAAAGATCTAATTTTAACCAACATTACACCTATAAACACTAGAACTATATCAGAAACTATATTCCAGAATTCACAACATTTCTGAGAAATAAATTTTGATTTGAAATAAAATATCTTATCCCATTTATCACATTTGAATGAAGGTTTAGCTGTATGCACCTTCTCAGGTTTAATGACAGTAGCTGGAATAGAAATTACTTCATCACAAAAGTTGCATATGAATTGCTTTTTTCACTAGAGGTGTGAGATTTAGATGAATAACTTTTGTTACAAAAACTGCATTTGAATCGTTTTTTACTTTTTGTTTGGGTTACTTCCTCATCGAAAATGTTAGTCCCTAATTACTCTATTAGTAAGTGTAGCACAATTCAATATATCTTCAATTTTCTTATCATCAAAGAAGGCTTCACTTATCATATCAAAATTTAGTCCATTATTTTCATCGTATTCTATTGGTTCTTCTTTTACTGTTATATCTTCTTCATACGTTTCTTTCTTATCATCAATATAGTTTGCATTTTGGAAGAGAAATCCTCTTGCTCTTCCTCTATTTCAAAAGGATATATTTCTTTGCACATACGGGAAAGAACTGTAACATCCTGATTGATGTGCTTCTGTTCCTCTTGGTCTTCCTCCATTTTAAAAGGATTTATTTCTTTACACATACGGGAAAGAACTGTAACATCCGGCTTGATGTGCTTCTGTTCCTCTTGGTCTTCCTCGATTTTAAAAGGATTTATTTCTTTGCACATACGTGAAAGAACTGTAACATCCGGCTTGATGTGCTTCTGTTCCTCTTGCTCTTCCTCCATTCCAAAAAGATTTATTTCTTTGCACATATGGGAAAGAACTGTAACAACCGGCATGATGTGCTTCTGTTCCTCTTGGTCTTCCTCCATTTCGAAAAAAATTATTTCTTTGCACATACGAGACAGAACTGTAACACCTGCATGATGTGCTTCTGTTCCTCTTGGTCTTCCTCCATTTCAAAAGGATTTATTTCTTTACACATACGTGAAAGAACTGTAACATCCGGCATGATGTCTTCATCTTCTATCTTGTAGATAACATTTGGTACTGCGGGATCTTCACATCCATTTTCCATCTGAAACAAGATATTTATTAGATACTAAGCATATTAATGGTATCATACATATAAATAAAGATACTTTGAGAGAGCAGACCGACAACTAAAATCAGTTACCATCATTTAAAGGCAGTGTTCATAGAGAAGAAAATACGCATAAGATAGTTAATAAGTAATAAAGAGAACAGAAAAGATATCAGTGTAGTATAAAACTGTAGTCGTTAAGGGAAGAATGAAATAATAAGATAAGTAAAAAGAAGTTTCCATCTTGACTTTGATACCTCAATATAGTACTATATAAGCTGTCATACTGAAAAGAGTCACTGTGATGATGTACTATCAGAGAATGGGTATAGTAACAATAGTAGATGACGCAAAAAATATGACGTCATCACAACAACACATTCCTTGTTTGTGACCGAGCGGCTCATAATTCCTTGTATTTGCATGTTAATATAGAGAAGTTTAAAGTCATTTTATGAGGGTTTCGTGTAAAAGAAATGCGAAAATGGCGATTGAACCTCAAAGTTGAATATATAGATATAATTCAGATGTGTTTTTATTGTTCATTTCTTTAACTTATCTATAAAAAATAGGGCCTTAAACATATGCTACCTAGGAGCCTAAACTAGTACTAGTTAACTGCTAAATTGTAGTTCCTATGAATTACAATTAAGGAATGTAATAAAGGAAATACAATTTAACCAATGCCTAGTTAGTAATTGATAAGAAAAATAACATTAGAAGTGACTAAGATTAAGTAGGTTGTCCAATGTTTCAAAGTGTGGTCAGAGTCGCTATTTCCAGTCACCCGGTGGGCACGTTAAACTAAATTCGATCAGCTGATTACCAAATTCAATATGTTCCTGTACCCAGAGTTACTGTACCCGTTATGTTACTGTACCCTGGAGAAAAGTCACTGTGATGATGTACATATTATAATAAGAAAATAGATTCAAATAGGAAATGTTTGTAGTTTCATAATCAGTAACCTTAGTTCTAATGAGTAGAGATAATTAAAAAGTAGAGTGAATGGAACCTTTAAGCCTTAAAGGGGCAGTTCAGTCAAAATCAAACTATCGCTAAATTGGTCCTAAATCGATTTAGTATATTTATTTATGTAACATTAGAATATTCGTTGATTTTAGAAATGTTTGTATAAAAAGTATATTGTAAATTAGTGGCGCCATCTGTGGACTGTGGTGGACCGACGTACTAATCATTGTAGTACGTAAACAAAATGATAAACAGTCCCAGACTTGGGTCTTGAATCTGTCATTATATGTTTGAAAATGGTGAAAAAAATTTGTGAAATTAAAAACTGTCCTTCAAAACAATTAGATATAGTTTTGAAAAGAAAACCATCTCTTCATAAATTACCTGTTAATACTGTTGATATAAAAATTGATAACATGTAGTAGTACAGAGTGGTGGCGTCATCTGTAGGAGGACGCAGGAACTAAATCGAATTTATAAAATATGATATATATCGCTTATAATATTTTTTTCAACCGTTTAATTCTACAAGAATAATTTATTCTTACTAAGTGATCGTTCAACATTAATATTATGAAAACAAAATTGACTGAACTGCCCCTTTAAGGGTAATTATCTATAAGAGAACATAGTTACAATATCATTAGAGTTCACATTTAGATTATTGGTTATTACATGAAAACGTCTTGATATTAAATTGTGAGTAACTATCCTTAGGTTTTGTTTCTCAGCCCTTCATTACCGCTTAATTCGGCACGCATTTCAATACCATTCTATTTTGCCTTAGATCTGTTAGACTGTTGAGATTTGAGATTTTAAATACCTCTATCTAGTTTAAATTGTAAATATAGTTCCAAAAAATCATTTAATAACATTGAGAATCTGCTCAAAATATGTTTGTTTAAAGGTCCTCTCCAGGCTCCGGGAATAAATGGAGTTTATTACATAATATTATAGAACTAAGGTCTACGATCAATATTCTGCAAACCGCATATAATTCGGTTCAGTATATATTTTGTAATTTAAAAAAAAAAAAAATTTAATACTCTGTGAGCAACAATTGAGCGAATCACTAATCTGATGCTCAAGAAGAAGATTGTACACTCTTTGTTTTGATTACAAATTTTAATTTGATAAACGAACCTTGCGTTTTCGGCCTTTATTTTAGATATTAATTGTTTCCTAAAGCTAGTATATAAACGTTTCTATTATAAGTTCATTCAATTTTATACTTTTACACCAATAGTAAATGGATTTATTAAACCTAATACCTGGTTGATAATCAAAACAAATGGTGTACATTCTTTTTCTTCAGGCTGAAAATTTCTTAAATTAGTAAGTCGAAAGGAAAATAGGTTTTGTAGAGTTTTGATTATAAAAATCTTTAAAAACATTAAATTTAAAAATACTCTACCAAATTCGATGCGGTTTGCAGCAAAATGAGAAGGAACATTAGCCTCGTTGAATAAGGCAATAAAAAATATTTGCTTGAAGGGGACCTTTAACCAAACCTCACTCGTCTCCTGATATTTTGAGTTCGAAAATGTAAGCCAATCTACCTAATTCGGTAGTTTTATTTGTTTCACATCCTGAAGTACTTATGTACTGCATCAGGGCTGCCACTGATGGGGGTATTCCCCCATATCTGGGGGAAATGAACACTGCTTGGGGAAATGGGGGAGAAATTGAATATTTGACAGAAAATGAGGTAAAATCAAGTTAATGCATCTAATTGGCATATTTCATCAAAATATGACAATTGAAGCAATACTTAATAACTTTTAACAGTTGCCGAAAGTAAACACCATATGAAGAAAGTGAAGAACATTCATAATTATTGTTTGGTTTGAATTAGCTGAAGAGAACTTGGAACAAGTAATTTGTCAGTCTTAACATGTTCTGTTTGTGTAGGGTTGCTTTCTTCAGTTCGCTCACAGATCATTGAATATATTCAATGATCTATGAGTTTCCTTGCTGACTGTTACGGAAGAGCCGTGATAGATATAATGATAATATAATTATGACATCAAATTAAGGTTTGTAGTTCTTTTTGAATTCTATTAAATACATTGGTATGCTCCCATGTTATAGTTAACTATATTTGATCAAAGGATTTTTATAAATCAATAAGGTGACGTCATTTACATATTATGTAAAAGACGTCACTTGAAAGTTATTCAATGAAATATAAAAAATAATAGTATTCAAATGTAAATGCAATACAATCCATCAATACCTCAATTTTTATAGAGCATCTGGGAAAAGATGTCTAGTTAGCCTTTTTAAGATATTATCACTTATGTATTCAAATTTAACTCGTAATTATTATAATGATGATATTTAAAATAATTTCTATCATTCATCCACTCAGATAAATAAATGCTATAATGTTGATAATTAGTTGTTATTTGTCTTAATATTAATTTAGAGTTTCAGTTAAATCACTTATATCAAAATTGCAGATTTTACCAAGAAGGGTTAATGAAAAACATGGATAAAATTAACTATTTTATATAGCCTACCTATATAAGAAGAAATCTTAATAATAATACACCGTCCTTCATAAGAGAAATGTCACTAATAATACACCCTACCTATATATGAAAAATGTTGAAAATAATACACCCTACCTATATGAGAAATGTTGAAAATAATACACCCTACCTATATGACAAGAAATCTTTATACTAATAGACACTACCTATATAACAATTGTAACTAATAAAACAACCTATAGCTATATGAGAAATGTTGATAATAATACTGTACCTATATGAGAAATATTGAAAATAATACACTGTACCTATATGAGAAATGTCGATAATAGTATAATAATTAGGTACGGAAACAATCTGATACGTAAGCAGTTGATAGGGCACGTGTTATTGGATGGTATAGGTAACTGTGTGGTAGGTAGCGGTAGGTAAACAAGGTAAAAAAATTGTAGGTAGGATTCAGTTTTGACAAATTGTCATTTGGGGTTAGAAGTAGGTTGAAGATGTAGGCAGTAAGCTACTGACTGAGTAGGCCCTCGACTGAGTTAGAAGAACCTAAGCCAGTGGGATGTAGACCCCAAACTAAGACCTGAACTATAAGTAAGTACATTTGCAATCATGACTTAAGTAATTTACAAACCTATTATTGTGCTTATAATGTAAATTATGCACACGATGTTACAAATTAAATGACACACAAAATATTCATGAATTAGTTACCTACCTATAACTGCTTAAAGGCCTCAAACAAATAAAATGGAGAGAGATATTGAACCTAATATAAAAAAATCACAAATACAAAACATAGTTATTAATGATGGGATTAAATATAACTTACACTAGAGAGGAAATTGCTTGAACAAATGGATTTGAACTTTTAGGAATACAGAAAATGCATGAAGTGCATAACTAATTGACATGTCATAACGAGTTCAGTTGTAGAAAGAGGACGTCCATTGAGGCTGCATATCTTTTATACTCTGTCACTAACTGAGTTCCTGGTAACTTTCGCATGCCAACTACTCTATTCATTATGACATTAATCTACTATATTTATTGAAACTATAAATTGAAAACTATACACAGAAAAAAACATAAATCTCAAGAGGAAATAAGAAATATTAATAAGAAGAAATGAAAAATACATATTTTGGAAGTGTTCTAATTTTGGACGTGTACCGAACGGAGGGGAAAAAGGAACATTCTAGAAGAAAATACAGTATTATTGAAAACTTAAGATTAGAACACAAATAGTGCCAACAATATATATGGTGTCACCACAACTACAATGGACATTAAAACTGTTTATTCAGGGAGCATTGAGAGAAGATTCTTGTATCCAGTGGCCCGAATGTATTCAGGAGAAACTGTGCGGCAAGTAGGACAGCTATAATCGTTCCTGGCTTCATACCATGTATCGATACATCCTGAACAAAATATATGTCTACAACCGGATAGGACAGTTAATAAGTTTGAAGGAACACCGTCATTCAGACATATTGTACATCTATCTAACATATCGCCACTGAAGTCTGTGAGACTTTTCCGTTTCAACCAAACTTCAGTTGATGTGGAAGTTAGAATATTAAAAAATGATGCGTGGAAGGTTGTGCTCTTGATGGGCTGAGAATTAAATGTGTAATCCGGCCCTTCTATTAAAGTCAAATGAGTGTTGCTATCATCCCAGCATAGTTGCAAGAATGAAATTTCAGTAGGAGTCCTTCCGTTGAAGCTTGAAGATCCATAATATACGTTGAAATTATATTCTCGGTCTTTAATAATTGTTTTGGTAATGCTGTATAGATTGTGAATGGCGATAATAGCATCGTATGTTCTAAGATGGAACTTGCAGCTCTCTATTTGCTGTATATGATCTTCGTATGATACACAAAACTTTCTATAGAAGAAATTCTTCTCAATTGATTTCTTCACATCACGAAGAACGGAATTTATGCTTGGTGTAAATTCCAATAGATGTGGTTCGGCATTAAATCTGTCCAACGCAGCATTCACATGATGGAAGCCTGCTAGCCATTCGTAAATTTTTTCACATAGTTCAGCTATCTCGTCGATGTTGATTGTTCTATCTTTCCTGCGACGATTGATTTCTTTTATAACAATGTTTGCGTAATTGATGTATTTCATAGTTCCTGTACCAGCATTACAAAAGGCTTCCTTATTCAACTCTTCTAGTTGGTTCATGATGTTTCCAACAGTTGCATGAGACATATGGTTAGCGTCCATATTGAATTTAATAATCAAAGTAAGTTATTAATGGTTTTTCAAACAATATAACTACTTCTTTATTATTAATATAACAAGCTGTGCAGGTTCGTCAATAATTTATGAAATTTGGTGGTTTGGGATCAGCGGTCGAGCGATGTTCTTTGTTCTTAATACCTGCGCAGCAATCTTAGTCTCTCATATGTGTACCGTGTACCTGTAATGAACACAATACAATTATATATTAAAAATAAAACATCACAAAGAAATGATAGTAGCAAGGAACATTGAACAATAGTCATATAAAAAGGATATTTTTAGGACGTGATTTATGTTTTTCTTAGTGCAAGTTCCCAATTGATAAAACTCGTTCTTAACAATAACTACTACCTATTAACACGTTGGACGCTTATTGTACATATATGGTACACTACAAACTAAGCTGTGTTCAAGAAGAGGTTACTTTCTTCTTGTTCTTAGTTAGATAGGAAAGCTAAGACATATAAAGTTATATAGTATATAAAATAATGCCAAGTACAGCAAAACCTCGTAGTAGACCAGCCTCCTAGTAGACAAACCTCCTATTAGACAAAGAAATTTTTGAAACTGTACTGGAAAAAACCTCGTACTAGACAAAAAACAATTTTTATCACCTGACAGTTATTCTAGTGTAAATATTACAAAGAGTAATGACTATAATACTGTTTTAAATATAAATCTCTAATTTGAATAATGTTGTTTTTAGGATAAAACATAAGGCAGAATCGGTTTCAAATTTGACAGTTGAGTATGTGCTAAAAAAATTGATGTAAAAAGTTATAGAAAACTAGATACTGTGAAGACTATTTCAATTCCATAAAATGATAATTTAATTTTAAAAAATATATATTATATTCATTTAAATTTAAGTAAAAAATTTACACTGTGTCTAAATTTGTTTCCCTTCAAAATAGTATGTTGGTCACCCTTAATTTGGCATTAAAGTTATCATAAACAAATAGAGCTACCGAAATATTGAAGTCACCGCTTTACTTTTAGAGAAAACGATGTTGGTTCAGTAGGAAACTGATAAAGTGAGTTTCTTACTAGACCAAACAAACTTAGAACGTAACTCTGGTCTACTACGAGGCTTTTCTGTAGTCTTTTCTTCGAATTTATAAATAACTTAACTTGCGAAAATATCAAAAAACTGCCTGAGAGAATTCAATATATTAGTATTATTGCCAATCTTATATAGATCCACATATCTAAATTCTTGAATTTTTCATTTGAAATATCAAAGTTTATTTTTTAATCTTTAATTATGTGTTGAATCAATTATCTTTTGATAGAAATTGCAATGTTAGTTAAGGAAAAATGTTTGTTTAATTTAGCCTGATTGTGAGAAGAGAAAATTAAGAATCATAGAGTTATGATAAACTACTCAAGAGAGAGAGGAAGTGTTGCAGCGATTGCAGGACGCTAAGGAAGACGGTGCAAAACCTTATTTTGTTCCATTTATATCATTTCTCCATTAAACTGACGCTAGATTGCCAGTCACGTGACCCCAAAATAAGGTTCTTCTTTGCCCTCTTTATTTTACCTTTTTAATATGATTTTGAGGAGTTTTTACATTAATTTCTATTGATTTCATATCTAGCATGTAATATTTTCAAGTTTTATTCTATTTTAGAATTGATAATTTATTTAAAAAGTTAATAAAATTTTGTACTATAGTAGGTCGGTATCATATTTACTTTAGGTGATCATATTAGGCATTGGTTTTTCTTTTTAATTTATGTACTTCTCCTGATGATGAATTGGATAATGAATTTGAAAGCTTGAGTTAAATAAAATATTTTCAACGCTGAGTCTACAAAACCTTACAAGCTGATAATTACAATATTCTCAATGATAGATTACAAAGTGAAGGGGTAAATAGATATAAAATGTAAAATCAGGAATTACAACGGCTACGTAGAACAGGAATTCTATCTCGGAGAATGAATTTGAAACGGAGACGAACTTAATATCTGGAGAAGTTTTATTTTAAAATTTAGTGTGAACCTAAGATTGAAAGATAAAATCAGTAGTGAAACGAGAAATATTTTCAAATTGTGAAAGCGTTATTTAAAAAAGAAAAAAAATTATTATGGTTCGTTATAAAATTGATTGACAATTTTTAAGCATATTTAAAAAAATAAGAAATTAAACTCTAAAGTAACAATTTGAAAAAATGAAGTAAAGTTGTTCAATGTTGTTGGGCATTAAGCTTAGCCTCCGAACAAAATTCAAGTTCTCTCTAAACTGAAATCGAAAATAGTCAACATTGGCTTTTTCCTGTCCATCTTTGGGGGTATTTTTTTTGTGGTTTAACACTCGCATCCAAATTTGTTTGATGGAAAGAGGATGGAATATAATAATGTCAAATACATGAATTATATCATGGTTAAAATACAGCTAATATCCCTAATAAATTTACCGTAGACCCCAAAATATTTGATAACACACATTTTTTTTTGTGTGTTTTCTATATTTTAAAATTTCATCAATATTTAGTGAATAAAAATGTAAAATCTCCCAATTTGAAATTAGATATATCATCTTTTTGAATTGCATGTACAAAAAAGATAAAACACTTGAAGTTTATATAAGATTGGCAATTATGGTACTGGCGAATAATCAACATTTAACTTAATTCATTAAATTGCCTGAATTATTTGTATAAAATAATTTATTTCCAATATAGCACACTATTTTATATTGAACAACTCTACCGTGATCGGAAATTATATCTAAAGTTTAGTGGCGGCTTGGATTTTATATGAATTATCAATTTTTATTTTGAAATAATTTGAAATGTTAAGATATTAATTTCTTACCTTAAGCAAAGGTTGAAGTCTGTCGGAAATATGGAGAATTCACTTGTAGGTGGGAAATTCTAAAACCAATATCTAGGTCAATGCGGAAGGTAGGTAGAACCTATTAGTAAGTAGAACTTGTCCGTGGAAGGTAAGTGGAACTAGTTTGATACTTTCAAGATGTATGTCTCAACACAAAGGCAGTGGAGTCAATACAAAATGAATATCTGAAAGAGAATAAAGAATTAGTAATGACATTTGAGATAATAGATACATGTATTTATGTAATGAAAATATCATATTGAATAACTTTGTTGAATGAAAATAAATAGAACTGGATGGAAAAGTAATCATGTTTATACAGTATTTGTGGTAATTCCTGAACAATTTTAATTTGTTAATAAATTATGTCCTGAAAATATTGACGGCTGGGAACTAATATTAATAGAATAAAAATAAATAACATTTACTGAGTTAAAAAATTATCCAATTTTCTTCACTAAAATTCGAATATTTTAAAAAAGTAACTCCAGAAATTAGACTACCAAAGTGAAAAGGGTACCAAAGTGAAAATTAGCAACTTTAAATATTAAAACCTTAAAAACATATCTCTAAGTATCGTATTTTTATAAACATTATTTAAAAAACATAACCATAATAGTCAATATTTTTATTTTCTTATTCGCAATATGGTATATTCTTAGAATTATAACTTTAGAGCACATATTTTAGAAACTATATTCTTAGAGTTAGTAACTTTATAATTTCTAACTTTAGATGTGGGAAAAAGATAAAAATACAACTAAGACCACTAGGAAACTGGAATTGATTTTGCCTCTTGACGATATCATTATCTCATACTGTTAGAATAAAGTTTATTGAGTTAGGTATATTTTAAGGATATGAACCATAAAATATAAACTAAATGATAACTTTTATTTAAGTAAAGATATTACAATAACTCACCTTAATCAATAAAGAAGAATGTCCAAAATACAATTCACCGTCAAGGTAGTTTTCAAATCGTGAACACGTGAAAATAATCTGAAAGAAAAAACACTGTTAGAGAAATGTAACTAAAATATAATTTACATGAAATTAAATAATGGAAGGATTTTACCTTCAATGCGTAGCAAAAAAAACAAAGAATAGTCATAATTTATATTATTTATTGATGTAGTAAATCAATCATCATATATTATATTGTATTCAACTTTATATATTATATATAATATATTTACATATTGAATTGTAATACGTTAATGCATTCAGTTTGCATTTATTTAAGTATTCAATTAGCATTTATGTATGTATTCAATTATCTCTTATTTAAGTCTTCAATTTGCATTTATTTATGTATTCAATTACCTTTTATTTAAGTATTCAATTAGCATTTATTTATGTATTCAATTACCTTTTATTTAAGTATTCAATTTGCATTTATTTATGTATTCAATTACCTTTTATTTAAGTATTCAATTAGCATTTATTTATGTATTTGATTACCATTTATTTAGGTATTCAATTAGCATTTATTTATATATTCTATTACCTTTTATTTAGGTATTCAATTAGCATTTATTAATGGATTCAATTACCTTTTATTTATGAATTCAATTCGCATTTATTTATGTATTCAATTACCTTTTACTTAGGAATTCAATTAGCATTTATTTATGTATTCAATTACCTTTTATTTAAGTATTCAATTAGCATATATTTATGTATTCAATTACCTTTTATTTAAGTATTCAATTAGCCTTTATTTATGTATTCAATTACCTTTTATTTAAGTATTCAATTAGCATATATTTATGTATTCAATTACCATTACTTAAGTATTACCAAATTGCTTATTTGCAAGAAGCCTCTCATAAATCCAAAAAAGCTATTTTTCAGGAGAGGCATTTCAGTAAATGTAATTTCCATACATTTAATTGTACATTGCTGGACATGAAGCCTTTCTAGCAGTCTATTGTTAAACTACAATTATGAAATTCTACCAAACTAATCTGTATTTTAAGATTTACCTAAATTTCTATTTGGATAACTCTAAAATACATGTTTTTGTGTTTATGACGTTGTTTTTGCAAATGAACGATATTGTTCATTTGCAAGAACAAGTAATAAACAAAAAGAATTATTTTCGAGTTATTCATATCGACACATTAATCTTAAAATACATTTTTATTTGGTACTTGTTTCATAATTGTAGCTCAAACTGACTGGTAGAGAGACTAAATGTCCTAACGATATGCCATTAAATCCACGAATTTTTTTTTAAAAGTGTTTAGGGATATTTTAATGACATTTTTCGCTCTTACATTAATAGTCAGGTATAAATAAACAATGGTAAAAGAGTTACTTAAGCAGAAACATTTCATATGAACACATTTTTTTTATCTATCGATTACAGTTATAATAGCAAGAAAAAGTGTGTGGACACGAAAGAGAGAAAATAATTACAATAGAAGTATATAATAACTATTTTATATGTTTTTATTATGAAACAGAAAATACGGAAGAGTCAGATATAACAGATGTTTTAACAATTAATATTAGCTGAATGCTTTTTTCATTATTCAGTCATTTTAATTGTTGTGAAATTATAAAAAATATTTACAACCTCACCATACTAGCAAATATATTATACTACAATAATATATACTACTCTTGCCAATTTCTATTTTAAACGTGCGTTGTGGCGCCATCTGGTTTCAAAAGCGGAAAATAGAATTGAAATTTTGTAAGGATAATCGAGGTATGTCGTGTGAGTGACGTCATAACAGCAAAACTTTACGGGGGCCTTTGACGTACATGATTTTTGAAAACCATTTTATTAATGCAAATTTTTGGTATTTTTGGTAAATTATTTATACAATTTTGAAGCTACGGCATTGGAGTTTTTTGCATTCAAAACTGTTTACAAGATGATAATAGCGATTTTTAATTTTCTAATTATTTTCCTAATATTAAAATACCTATCAATTGTAATTGTAATTACCTATCAATATTGGTATTCTTTCTAGGGTAGGTATTAAAGAGTAAAGCTTTGAGAGCTGTTGTTGTCGCAAATTGATTTATTTGTGACAGTGACGTCAACAAGGCAACACACATAAATAGAAAATTAAGGTTAAGAAGTGTGAATAACATGATTGGATTCATCACTGTATCTTATAATGGAAATAAATAAACAGTTTTCGTAATGTTACGTTCTTCAATTGTCTTCAAAAAGAGTTTAGAGTTTTGCTGTTGTGACGTCACGCAAATAAAATACCTCGATTGTCCTTATTATATTTCAATTCTATTTCCTGCTTTCGAAACCACGCGGTGAACAGAAATTGTTTAGAGTTGTGTATTTTATTGTAGTATAATATCTTTGAGACTAGAATAATACTAATTAATTTTATTTTTCAGTAATTGTTACTAATTACCGAAAAATAAAAAAGCAAAGGGCAATTATATTGACTATTAATCATATTTCATAATTAGGCAAATCATTTTTATTTTCAGGGATGAGACTCCTTGATCTAACACTCTGATAAATTAGGTACACGAAATAAAAGAATGAAAAATATACCTCAAAAATTCAGACCAAATCTTGCCTACACTAAAGAAATATTGATGACCCTATAACTCACTCGCTCCCGAACCATTCACCACGGGAAAACTCGTCGTTGACAATTCACAGCGTGATTTATGTCCAACAGTATATGTAATTAAATTCGTACTATCATAATTTTATGGAATTTTAAATGTATAATGTTAGGCTAAGATAGAAAAGAATTAAATTAAGTTATTTTATTTATAAATGATGCACACACCAGTAAATCATAAATCACGCTGTGAAATGATCTTGGCGAATTGTCCGACGACGAATTTTTCTAGAACCATATATATTATAGCAATTTTTTAAAAGATATATTACCTAAATATGTATTTAAACTGTAAATATAATCTCTCCTATAACGTTATCTATCTCTATCTCAGGTTTCAAACAACCACATTTCATCAACTCATCCTTAG
>CANNZV010005173.1:0-30354 GCA_947561585.1 Caprella mutica | reverse complement strand
CTCGGCTTGTTTGTGCTGAGTTGGGTCAATGCCATCACTCAACAGGCGTTTAGCGTCAAGGTGCAGCTCACGCGCTTTGCTGAGTGATATGGTCGGGTAAGTGCCGATGGCAAGGGTTTTGCGTTTATTGAGGTAGGTGTAATCAAATCGCCAATATTTACCGCCCATGGGCTTAATGAGCAGGTACAAACCTTTGCCATCCGTCAGCTTGTAGGCTTTTGGTTTGGGTTTAGCGCCTGAAACATGCACATCCTTGAGCTTCATTGGGCTGTATCGCTTTATTGACGGTTGATTGACTGCTAATGAGTCGTTAACTATTAAAAACACAGTATTTGTACAGTTTTATTAATGTGCTTTTAAAAAGTACCGTAAAAAGTACCGTAAATGAAATTCATTGTCAACGAATGTTATCGAACGTTAAAGAAGCTGAACGTCTTGAAAATAAAGAGCTTGAGGAGATTTAATGAATGGTATCGAATGACAAGAAATGTCGTAATGGTGCCTAGGGTCGGACTCGAACCGACACTCACGTGAATGAACCGGATTTTGAATCCGGCGCGTCTACCAATTTCGCCACCCAGGCAGGATGAATGGTCTTAAATGACATGAAGAATCACGTACGATTTAAGCCAATGCCGCGCATTATAAGCAGCTCCGCGCTGCAACGCAACTTATTTCACACATTGATCGCAACGAACGTCCACTAAGGGCTGTCGGTCGCGATCCATGCTGACATACACGGGATTTATACGAAGAAATCGCCGTTGTCTACGCCTAACAACATCGACCCATAGTTTCGTGCGAAACTGGTTGGGTTGTTGGCAACGTGAGCGCGTGCAATGTGAATATCCATAAAGCACTGCTGGATTGGACTGTCTAAGAACACAGAACGTCCGCCGGCTGAGTTAAACAACAAATCAACGGCTTCGATGCACTCTTCAATCACCAACGACGACTGATAACGGTACTTCACACGATCAATCATCGGGATTTCTTCGCCTGCATTGACCGCAGCCGTCAACTTATCGAAATTGCGGTACATGATGGCTTCGGTTATGTCGATCTTGCTCGCCACTTTTGCAATGATTTCTTGCGTGGTGGTGTCCCCTGCCAATTTTGTCGGATCGTTACTCGCTTTGCCCGTTGCGCCTGTAATGAACAAGTCCAATGCGTTCTTGGTTGCACCAATGGCAGCCGTACAAACCGTACGCACGAATAACTGCGCCCAAGGGATGTTGTACAAGGGTGCGTCTGACGCGCTTTGGCCTGGGTTCGTGGTGACGTTAAAGCCATCCATTTGCTTGTGTGTGCGGTGATCTGGAACAAAACACCCTTCAACTACGATGTCTTGGCTTCCTGTGCCTTGAAGACCCATTACCTGCCATGTGTCTTCGATGACGTAATCTTCTTTCGGTATCAAAAAGGTACGATAGCCTTCACCCGGAATGATGCCGCCCAACAAGACCCACGTGCAGTGCTGCGAGCCACTGGACCAACCCCAACGACCGCTGAACTTGAATCCGCCGTCAACCGGCTCCACTTTGCCCATTGGGGCATACGACGAGCTCACGCGTGTGTGAATGTCATCGCCCCACACATCGTCTTGCGCTTGCTTGTCCATCAGCGCCAGCTGGAATGGATGCACGGCGATGATGCCTGACGCCCATGCGGTTGACATGCACGCTTCTGCAATTTTCATTTGCACACGGAAAAAGTCTTGTGGATCCAACTCATAACCACCATACGCTTTGGGTTGAAGCGCTAAAAAGAAACCAGCATCTTGCAGTTCTTGGATGCTTTCATCGGGCACACGTCGAATTTCTTTGGCTTGCGCTGTACGTGATTTGAAATTAGGCAACAGGGCTTCGATGTCTGCAAGCAGCTTGGCTGCGATGGCTTGTTTGTCGCTCATTGAGTGATCTCCGTTAATTTGTATTAGTGTTCTCTGGAATGCTCGATTAGTGCGGTTAACGATGCGTCTGTTAACTGTGTAAATGAGATAGACCCATTTAATCTCGTCTGTCTTCGTCTTTCAAGTCGATTAAACAGACAGTAATTATTTTTCTATTGGCAGTTTGTGCGAAAGGTCTCAGTGAATGCTGGAAAATACTTGAATTTCCGATTTACGCTTATCTCAAATCACTCTAGAATACGTGTGTGATGCGAGCTACAGCGCGTCAACCTTTGCCTACCTCTTATAAGTATACACCGATTCTATGTCTTTCAAACAGCTCCCTACTTCTCATCCTTGTGACACATTCGCTCAATCTGCACGTCACAAAACAACGTGGGGCAACGCGCAAGAAGAAACCATTGCACATCACTTAAGCCGTGGCTTGAGCGAACAACCCCGTACCACCTTGATCGTCTGTGACAGCTCGGAAGCCGCGGAATCGTTAGAGCACAAACTGTCATTCTGCCTGGGTAACCCAGAACACATCATGCACTTCCCCGACTGGGAAACGCTGCCCTACGATCACTTCTCACCGCACCAAGACTTAATATCACAGCGCTTGAACTGCTTGGCGTCATTGCCTCACAGCACCCACGGCATCATTGTGACCTCCATCAATTCCTTGATGCAGCCCTTGCCACCGCAATCTTTTTTAGAGTGCAATGTCCTCTCATTGACCGCTGGGCAAACACTCGACCCCAGTGAGTTGTGTTTGCAGTTCACCAAAGCGGGTTATCATTCGACGCACACGGTCTATGAGCACGGTGAGTTTGTCAGTCGTGGCTCCATCATTGATGTGTTCCCAATGGGCAGCAAACAACCTGTGCGCATTGATTTTTTAGGCGATGAAATCGACAGCTTGCGTTACTTCGACCCTGAGACACAGCTCAGCACAAAGACGTTTAAACGCTTAAACCTGCTGCCTGCGCATGAATACCCGCTCGATAGCGATGGCATTCACACCTTCTTAGACAATTGGCACGAGATGTTTGATGAGCGACACGTCAACAGCCAAGAATCCATGCTCTATCAAGATGTGAAACAAGGCATTGCCAGCACAGGTTTAGAATATTATTTACCGCTCTTTTTTGAGCGCTGTTACAACTTACTTGATTACTTACCCGACGACAGCCAGATTATTTATGACGCGACGTGCTTGGACAAATCTCAGCATTATTGGAAAGACATCCAACAGCGTTGGGAAATGCGTCGCCATGATCGCTTACGTCCGTTAATTCCACCTCAAGAGCTGTTCTTCTCGAGTGATCAGCTATTCGCGCAGTTCAAACAATTTTTACGCACTCAATTCCATGCCGAGCGCATCGAAACCCCCTCTCAAGGACAGTTTAACTTAGCCTACGCAGCGCACCCGTCTCTCTACAACGACGCGAAAAGCAGCGAGCCTCTGGCTCCTTTGCTCAACTACCTATCGGATCAATCCAGTGAGCACCACCCAACTCAGTTTTTGTTATGCACCTACAGTGAAGGTCGGCGTGTCGCTCTGGGTGATCTGCTACGTGAGCACGGCGTCATTGCAACGTCACACGACAACATAGACGACTTTGTGCTCAGTGCTGATCATGTTGGGATTTGCGTTGCCCCTTTCGAGACCGGTTTTGTGCACGATGGTTTGGCGTTTATCAGCGAAGACTTAATCTTTGAAGGCCAATCCCTTGGGTATAAAAACGTAGATAAAAGCACGCATCAAGAAGCCACGCTTCGTCACATCAACGAGCTCAAAGTCGGCTCGCCCATTGTGCACATCCAACATGGTATTGGCGTGTATCAAGGGTTAACCTCGATTGACGTCGACGGCGTCACCGCTGAACTGTTGTTAATCACCTACGCCAACGAAGACAAATTGTACGTTCCCGTCTCGTCACTGCATCTGATTCATCACTACCAAGCCAAAGAATCGACAACCGTGCCTCTGGACAAACTCGGCAGTGAGCAATGGCAAAAGAACAAACGAAAAGCCGTCGAAAAAATCTACGATGTCGCGGTGGAGTTATTGGAAACCTACGCCAAACGCGAAGTAAAAGAAGGCTTTCAATACACGCTCAATGAAACCGAATACAACGCCTTTGCCAAAGAATTTAAATTCAACGAAACCGTTGACCAAGAGAGCACCATTCGCTCAGTGCTCGCCGACATGACCGCCAGCACGCCGATGGATCGTCTGGTGTGCGGTGACGTTGGGTTTGGTAAAACCGAAGTCGCCATGCGCGCTGCATTTATTGCGGTTAACTCTGGAAAGCAAGTGGCCGTACTGGTGCCAACGACCTTATTAGCGCAACAGCATTACGACAATTTTTGTGACCGCTTTGCCAACTGGCCCATAAAGATTGGCTTGCTCTCACGCTTTAACACGGCCAAAGAAACGCAAACCACCAAGGATGAATTACTCGCAGGCAACGTCGACATTGTGATTGGCACACACAAGTTATTGCAGCCGACGATTAAGTATCGAAACTTAGGCCTCATGATTGTCGACGAAGAGCATCGCTTTGGTGTGCGACAAAAAGAATTGATCAAGTCGTTCAAAGCGGAGATTGATATTTTAACGCTCACGGCTACGCCGATTCCTCGCACCTTAAACATGTCGTTGCATTCCATCCGTGATTTGTCTTTGATGACCACCCCACCTGCCAAACGTTTGTCGATTAAGACCTTTGTTCACGCCTATGATAAGCCATTAATCAAAGAAGCCATCTTGCGCGAGCTGTTGCGTGGTGGCCAAGTATTTTTCTTACACAACGATGTGAAAAGCATGCCGCTGATGGTGGAGATGCTAGAAGAATTGATTCCCGAAGCGCGTATCACTTATGCACATGGGCAAATGCGCGAGAAAGAACTCGAACGCATCATGACGGACTTTTACCACAAACGCAGCAATATTTTGGTGTGCAGTACCATCATTGAAACCGGCATCGACATTCCATCGGCCAACACCATTATCATGAACCGCGCCGACAAACTGGGCTTGGCACAGCTGCATCAACTGCGCGGCCGTGTCGGTCGATCGCATCATCAAGCCTATGCCTACATGCTCACACCTGAACACGGAAAAATCACCAAAGACGCTGAAAAACGTTTGCTCGCGATTCAAGAAGCCAGTGATTTAGGTGCAGGGTTTTTGTTAGCGCAACACGACTTGGAAATTCGTGGCGCAGGTGAACTGCTTGGTGAAGAACAAAGCGGACAAATTCAAAAAATTGGCTTCAGCTTGTACATGGAGTTGCTCGAAGAAACCATTGCCAGCATTCGCGATGGAAAAACACCGAACTTAGACGACATCAGTAATCAAAGTTGTGAGATTAAGTTAAACATTGCCGCGTTGATTCCAGAAGCGTATTTAAATGATCCACACAATCGACTGCTGTTGTACAAACGCATTTCCAATGCCAGCTCGGATGCTGAATTGAGCGATCTTAAAATTGAAATGATCAACCGGTTTGGTTTGTTAACACCCGAAATCAATCAATTATTCAGTGTCACAGCCATTAAACTCCGCGCCATCGACTTAGGCATTGAAAAGCTGTCTGGCGGAACTCGCTCATTAAGCGTCAGTTTTTCCAACAACATCCCGTTTGACACGTTAAAGTTAATACAACTGGTGCAAGACGATCCAACCACGTATCAGTTCAAAGGATCCCAGCAAGTGTCCGTCAAGACGGAGGCTGAGCTTCCCGAAGAACGCGTCAAAGCCGCAGAAGACTTTTTGTCGGTGCTTGAGGCCCTGTAAGCCAAGGACTGCGTAACAAGCCATGTAAATACGTATGAAGGTGTCCCCTGCCTCAAAAGCGCGGTATAATTGCTTGATAATAATGTATCAAAGAACCAAGATCTGACTTATGCCAAAACATTTATTCAAACGATGGCTACCCAGTGACAAAACATTTAAAGAAGACCCTCAAATAACGTTTGCATTGGGGACAGACATAAATGAACCGCGCTTATGGTCACTGTCGCGACATGCGATCTCTCGTGCCGTCTTCATTGGCCTGTTTTGCAGTTTTTTGCCGATCCCGTTTCAGATGATCGTCGCGGCATTCATCGCCTACTGGGCAAAAGCCAACCTGCCCTTATCCGTTTCGTTGGTGTGGATCAGCAACCCCATTACTCTCATCCCGATTATGTACAGTTCGTACTACATTGGTTCTCAACTGCTCGGAAGCGACATCATGCCGTTCAGTGACATTTTAAGCGTCAGCTGGTTATGGGATCACTTTCAATCGTATTGGAAGCCACTGGTGCTCGGTTCACTCATCAATGGGCTCGTGAGTGCCACCATTGGCTATTGGGTGATTCAGTCGTTGTGGAAGTGGAGTATTTTGCGTACGTGGAAACAGCGTCAACTCAAGCGTAAATAACGTCAGTATGCTAACGGCAACTACGTGTGTCAGATCACACTGAGCATGGATACGCTTTACCGAATGAATCAGTTCTTCGCATTTGATAAGGCTTGCGCTGGCATCACATTGGCCGCGCGTAACGCTGGATAAATGGTGCTCACCACCCCCGTTGCAATCGACACACCGCAGACAAACAAAATATCACTCAAGCGTATGTCGATGGGCAAATAGTTCAGCGGATACACGTCTGGGTTGAGCAATTTATACGAGAACACAGCCTCTGTCAGTGCCACAATGCCGTTGATTGAAAACGTCAGCACAATACCAAGCAAGACACCTAAGACCGTTCCAATCATGGCAATGAACGTACCTTGGACGAGAAACACGAGCATAATCTGGAATGGGGTTTGCCCCATCGTGCGCAATATCGCAATGTCTGAGCGCTTGTTATTCACCAACAACACCAAACTGGAAATGATGTTGAACATCGCCACGATGATGACGATGAAAATCAACAGCAACAAGAGTCGTTTTGACAAGCCAATCGCTGCGTACAAATTCCCATGAGTACTCGTCCAATTGGTCACCACAAAGCCTTTCGGCAAATCCATCATTAAATCTGAGCTGATCATGGGTGCGCTGAACAGTTGATCGGTCGACACGCGAAGTGCTTGTGCATTGTGTGTGTTGATCGATTGCGCGGTCTTAATATTAAGCAACAAAACGCTGCTGTCGATTTCGGTACCGCTGTCCAACACATCCAAGACAGTAAACTTAGACAGTTTTGCAGACCCATCATCTTGCGCACTCTGTGGCATCAAAAACACGACGCTGCCGCCCTGCTTCAACTTCAGCGTATCCGCCAGTCCTTTGCCAACAATCACATGATGGTCGGTTAATCGCGCCAGTACATCTGGTTGAATGTATTGATCAATAACCGACACATCCGCTTCTTGAGTTGGATCAATACCCACTGCCAAGACCGCTTCGGTTCGACGCCCTTTGACCAGCAGTCCTTGTAAGTTAACGAACGGTGCGGTTGCTTGAACGTCTGCGTGCTGTTTCACAATTCCACTCACATAATCCCAATCGGTGTCCAAGTGAGGGCTGTACACACTGATTTGCGGAAGCAATCCCAAGATACGCTCACGCATATCACGTTCAAATCCGTTCATGATCGACAAAACGGTAATCAATAAGGCAATGGCGATTGCCAAACCCATCATAGAAATACGCGAGATGAACGCGCTCATACTCGATTTGGGTTTGGTCAACACATAACGCGTGGCAAACATCATCACCAAACGTAACTTATGCCCTAATCCAGTAGCTGTTTTGGCGGGTGCATTAGACATCTTGTGTTAATTGCCCTTTGTTTAAACGCAGCACACGGTCCATTTGCACCGCCAACCCTTCATTGTGCGTCACCACCACAAAACTGGTGTTTAACGTCTCGTTGAGTTCCAGCATCAGTTGGTGGATGCTGTCTGCGTTGTCTTGGTCTAAGTTGCCTGTGGGTTCATCCATCAGAACACACTCTGGTCGACACGCCAGTGCACGTGCAATGGCAATGCGTTGTCGTTCGCCACCTGACAATTGCGATGGCTTGTGTTTGGCGCGCGATGACAGTCCCACACGAGCCAATAACTCATTCGCGGTTTCAAACGCACCGCCTTTGCTGATGCCTGAAATCATCAAGGGCATGGCGATGTTTTCAATCGCAGAGAACTCAGGGAGTAAGTGATGAAATTGATACACAAAACCTAAGTGAGCATTGCGCAGTAAGCCACGTTGTGAGGCGTTGCAGCTCAACAAGTCGTGGTTCAACAAGCTAACGGACCCACTGTCAGGAAGATCCAAACCCCCTAATACATTCAGTAAAGTGGATTTACCCGATCCCGACGTGCCGACAATGGCCACGCGCTCACCTGCATTAATGCTCATATTAATGTCATTCAATACCGTCAAGGTCTCACTGCCTTGCTGGTATGATTTAGAAATATTTCGCGCGTCTAAGACGGTGTTACTCATGTCGTCGATCCTGTCTATTTAAATGCGTTCTTGTTCGCATTGGTCAAAAACTATTCGTACTGTAACGCTTGTGCTGGCTCAATTTGCGTTGCTTTATACGCTGGGTAAATGCTCGCAACCAACACCAAGGTAAACGTCAATACGTTGATAAAGAGAACATCTTGCCAATGAATCTCACTGGGTATTTTGGAGATGTAATAAATGCTGGCATCGAAGACTTGGACACCGAGTCTGCCTTCGAAAAACGATACGATGGAGCCAATGTAATGCGCAACCGGCAAGGCAATCAACGTACCAATCAGCATGCCCAACAGCGCCATGCTCAAACCATAACTTAAAAAGATGAGCAAAATCGAACGCGGTGTCGCACCCATGGTGCGTAACACTGCTATTTCAGAGGTCTTATTTGAAATCATGATACTCAAAATGGATATGATATTAAACGCGGCCACTCCCACAACCGCCGCCAATAAAAAGGACACCAACGTTTTTTCCATCTTGATGGCCGAAAATAAGCTCTTGTGTGTCTGTTGCCACGTGGTGATCTCCAATTGATCTCCGTGTGATGCCTTAACCGTTTTAACAAATTGATCGGCACTGAAGGCTTCGTCCAAGCGCACGCGTAAGCCCTGCGCATCCGTCGGGTGGCGATGCAATCGTTGTGCGTCTTCAATGTGAATAAACACTTGATCGTGATCGAGTTGAGCGCCGACTTTAAACACACCGACCACTTCAAAGCTACGCATGCGAGGGAAAATACCCGCGGGCGTAATCGACACTTTGGGAATGGTGAGTTTGATCATGTCACCAATATTGGCATTCAATTGCGTCGCCAAACCATTGCCAATCACAACGCGAAAATTACCGGCTGTCAGCGCATTAAAATCACCCATGACCATGTGCTCATGTACGACCGAGACTTCTTTTTCGTACTCGGGCAACACACCATTTAACTTAACGCCCATGGCCGACTGATGAAACGACAACATGGCTTTACCCTGAATGTACGGCGCAGCACCTTCGACCGTTTCGATGGTCGACAGTTGTGTGTAAAGTTCAGACCAGTTAATGGGATCGTTGGATTCTGTGTGGTTGATATTAACAAACGCATGAGGCACTAAGGTGAGAATGCGAGAACGCAATTCAGCATGAAATCCATTCATCACCGACAGCACCACAATCAATGACACCACACCTAGCACAATGCCGATGAACGAAAATCGGCTCATCAATGACGTAAAGCTTTCTTGTCGCTTAGTAAATAAGTAACGCAGCCCGATGAAAAAAGAAACGTTCAAGATAAAACCATTCAGTTAGTGGTTAAAAAGAGCGTGCGCGAGATCGTCACGGCACGAAATCAGTTGTAATTTTATTATTGTTTGTCGGCTGAATAATACAAATCGTCTTGATTGCTTGCAGCCGTTTGTTTCAGTTCGTCACTCAAGGTGTCGCATTTATTTGGGTCATCGCCACAGATGTCGCACGCCGTTCCCATGTTTAACGCTTTCATACCACCGCAGGAACCCGCGATGGGTTTGTTGCTGAAAATCACACCGATGGCCATACCAAACATCAGAATCGCAAACAACGCAAAGCAACAGAGAAACACGGGTAATAAGCTGTCAATCATGACTCGCCTCTTTCTAAATAACGGTTAAATAATGGTGTATAGCGTACCACAAAGCCCGATGCTTGGCGCTGTATGAAATAGACCGCTAAGTTGTGCTTCACCGCCGTCTCATACCCTTCTTCCAATCCTTGCACATTGAGTGCGGTCGCCCACGCATCCGCGTCCATCGCGTTATCGGCAATCACACTGACTGAGGCCAAATTGTGCTCAATGGGTTTGCCCGTTCTTGGGTCTAACGTATGCGAATAACGTTTGCCGTCTCGCATGAAAAAATTACGATAGTCACCCGATGTAGCAATGGACACATTGTGCAAACGCACGGCAATTTGTACTTCACCGGGCGCTTTATCAGGTTGCTCTAAACCCAGACGCCACGGCTCACCGTTTGGCTTAATGCCGGCCGCATAGACTTCACCACCGACTTCAACAAGAAAGTTTCGATGCCCTTTCTTCTTGAGCAAATCGGATAACACATCAACGGCGTATCCTTTAGCAATCGCAGACACATTCAAACTCAATGCAGGCTGACCTTTGGTCGCGTAATGGCAGGTTTTTTTTAGCGCTGCGATTGGATACAGTGGTCGGTGTGGCAGCAGTGGCTAGCTGATCGCATGGGCCTTGGCGTAACACCAAAGAAGGCAGATCCATACGCGCTTTCATTCGCTTGATGTCTTGAGCTGACGGTATGCGCTCAGATGGCGCCTTAGCGGCAAAGCCCCAGAGTTCGATCAATGGCGACAAACTGATATCAAAGGCGCCACCAGAGAGCTCGTGCATGGTTTGAGCGCGCGTTAATACATTAAACACGTGCTCATCAATGGGAAACTTCGTCGACGTCGTCCATCGGTTCAATTGCATCAATTGACTGTCCGTTTGATACGACGACATCAACGCTTCAATGCGATCCAACTCCGACTGCAATTGAGCATGTATTTGCTTGCGCTGTTCCAAAGACAGCTCAGCAAATACCGTGATGTGATATCGCGTGCCCATGGTCTCGCCATCAAAGAGCTGCTTTGGCACATTCGATGATGAACAGCCCGTGATGAACGCCAACAACAGAACCGCCACGTGAAACGCAAAAAAACCGAATGACCTGAGTCACTCGGTTCTTGAACAATACTGGCTTGATAACTCGTGCCATCTTAGCCACCAAAGTCATCCAATAGGATGTTCTCAGGTTCAACGCCTAGATTTTCCAACATGGTAATGACCGCTTGGTTCATCATGGGCGGTCCACACATGTAGAACTCACAATCATCTGGTGCAGGATGATCCTTTAAGTACTTTTCTAACACCACTTCATGAATGAAGCCAGTGTAGCCATCCCAATTGTCTTCAGGCTGAGGGTCTGACAACGCCACATGCCAGTCAAAGTTATCAAACTCTTCCGCTAAGCCATCGTAGTCTTCCACGTAAAACATTTCGTTTAAGCTACGTGCGCCATACCAGAAGCTGACTTTGCGTTTTGTGTTCAATCGTTTCAACTGGTCAAAGATATGAGAACGCATTGGCGCCATACCCGCACCACCGCCGATAAAGATCATCTCAGCTTCAGTTTCTTTCGCAAAGAACTCACCGTATGGGCCTGACACACGTATTTTATCGCCCGGCTTCAAGTTGAATACCCACGATGACATTTGACCTGGAGGAATGCCCTCAGGGCCTCTTGGCGGTGGTGACGCAATACGGATGTTGAACTTCACAATGCCCTTTTCTTCAGGGTAGTTCGCCATTGAATACGCACGAATAATGGTTTCGTCGACTTTCGACTCGTAGCGGTACATGTTGAATTTTTCCCAATCACCGGCATAGTCTTCGCCGATGTCAAAATCAGAATATTTCACATGATGCGGAGGACACTCTAATTGAACGTACCCACCGGCTCTGAAATCAACGCTTTCACCGTCAGGGATTTCAAGCACCAACTCTTTAATAAAGGTCGCCACGTTCTCATTAGAGCGCACCGTACACTCCCATTGTTTGACACCAAAAAATTCTGGGTCAATTTCAATTTTCATGTCCTGTTTTTACAGGCACTTGGCATGATAAACGCCAATCGTTTTTTTGTTCACCCATGGTGAAGTGACTGGTTTCAACCGGCAAGATCGAGCCACCGCCTTCAGACACCTGACAGCGACATTGAGCGCATGTGCCACCGCCGCCGCACGCCGACGACAAAAAGATGCCATTGGACGCCAGTGTGGTTAACAATTTACCACCCGCCGGTACTTTAATGGAGCGTTCAGGGTCGCCGTTTATTTCAATTTCAACGTCGCCTGTGCTCACCAGTTGCTTGCGAGCAATGAGGATTACCGCGACTAATGACATCACCATTACGGTGAACATCAACACACCCCAGATTATCGTATTTACGTCAATCATCAGTTAATTAAGACCTATTTCAAATGGATGAATAAATGGTTAGATGGACATGCCGCCAAAAGACATAAAGCCTAATGACATTAAGCCAACGGTAATAAACGTGATGCCCAGACCTTGTAAGCCTTCTGGAACGTCACTGTACTTCAACTTTTCACGAATGCCGGCCAATGCGGTAATGGCCAATGCCCACCCCACGCCAGCGCCTAAACCGTAGACCACACTTTCAGAGAAGTTATAGTCACGCTCAACCATGAACAATGACGCACCCATGATGGCGCAGTTCACCGTAATCAATGGCAAGAACACACCCAGTGCGCTGTATAAGCTTGGGACGTATTTATCCAAGAACATTTCTAAAATTTGCACCAATGCCGCAATGACACCAATGAAGGTTAAAAAGGACAAAAAGCTCAGGTCAACGTTCGGCAACCCTGCCCATGACAATGCGCCAGGTTTGAGTATGTATTGCACAATGAGATTGTTGATCGGCACAGTGATCAACAACACCACAATAACGGCAATTCCTAAACTGATGGCGGTCTCAACTTTTTTGGACAATGCCAAGAAAGTACACATACCCAAAAAGAACGCCAATGCCATGTTTTCAATGAACACGGCTCGAATAAATAAACTAATATAATCTTCCATTGCTTCGCTCTTCTACTTAATGGTCAAGGTATTTGTTTTGAGGCGCTAAGGTAAACTCAGGCGCTTCTACTTGGTCTTTCTTCACAGTACGCAGTATCCAGATAAACACAGCGATCAAGAAGAAGGCACTGGGAGGAAGTAACAACAAACCGTTACCTTGATACCAACCACCGTTTTCGATCATTGGTAAAATTTGTGCGCCAAACAGGCTGCCACTGCCCAACAGTTCACGAATGGTGCCTACAAACAACAACACCACGCTGTAGCCCAAGCCATTACCAATCCCATCCAAAAATGACGGTACCGGAGGGTTACTCATGGCAAATGCTTCAGCACGTCCCATCACGATGCAGTTGGTAATGATCAAACCAACAAATACGGACAGATCTTTACTGATACCGTATGCAAAGGCTTGCAATAATTGGTCCACCAAAATAACCAACGAGGCAATGATGGTCATTTGCACGATGATACGAATGCTCGAAGGAATGTAATTACGAATCAGCGAGATGCAAAAGCTGGAAAACGCGGTAACAACGGTTAATCCAATGCACATCACTAAGGTTGTTTGTAAGCTGGACGTCACCGCCAGCGCTGAACATATCCCTAGGATTTGCAATGCAATTGGGTTTTGCCCAAAGATTGGTTCGACCAATACGTCTTTTGTCTTACTCATTATTGACCACCTGCGTTTTGCTTCGTGAGTGATGTCATAAATGGTTTGTACCCCAAATCACCCATCCAAAATTGAATCAAGTTCGACACGCCCACACTGGTTAATGTCGCACCACTTAAGCCATCGACTTCGTAGAGACTGTCAGGATTGGCCTGACCTTTCGTCAATTTGATGCTCACGTCCATTTGACCGTCTTTGGTCTCATAAATTTTCTTACCAGGCCACAACGCTTTCCACTTAGGCAAATCGACTTTGGCGCCGAGCCCAGGTGTTTCTTTGTGCGAGTAAAATGCCAAGCCAGCGACGGTATTTGCATCGTTTTCAATGGCCATAAATCCGTAGAGCGTGCCCCACAAACCATACCCATGAACCGGAAGCACCATGCGCTTAAGGACACCCTCTTCCTTAAGAAGGTAAATCAAAACGTGCTTAACTTGTCGACCAATTAAGGCGATGTCGTCTTCGGATGCCAATTCACGGCTCAATTCAGGTACTTTTGATGCCGTTTTTTGATCGAATGTGTTCGCATCCAAATTCAGCGCCTCAGCTTCTTCGGCACTTAACAGCTTGCCTTCACGAAGATCCAAAAACACCGGTTCGAATTGCTTAAACAATGCCTCAACATCCGCATCACTGTGCTTTTCGGCGTCAAATAATCCTGCCGACGAAAGGATGTTTTTGTTGCGATCAAGTAACTTGTTGGCCACTTGCTTTGGCTTCAAAATCACCGCTGCACTGGAAACAACAATCGAGCACACCAAACATAAAATGGCGGCAATAAATAAAGTCTGACGTGTGGAGTTATTGGCTGACACGAGCGGCTCTCCTTCTTACATTGGCTTGGATGACAAAATGGTCAATGAGCGGAGCAAAGAGGTTCGCAAATAATATCGCCAACATAATGCCTTCTGGGAATGCAGGGTTCATAACACGAATGAGCACCGTCATGAATCCAATCAGCGCTCCGTAAAACCATTTACCGGTCTCCGTCATCGACGCCGACACAGGGTCTGTTGCCATGAACACCATACCGAATGCAAAGCCACCGACTACTAAATGCCAATGCCACGGCATTTGTGACGCCATGCTGACACCAAACACATTAAACAATAAGGTGGTTGAAATCATACCGAGCATGACACCCGTAATGATTCGCCACGACGCGATGCGTGTATAAAGCAAGATGATCATGCCGATCAAGATCGCCAAGGTCGACGTCTCGCCGATACACCCTTGCATTTGACCCATGAACGCACTCATCCAAGTGGTGCTGCTTTGAACCAATTCCATACCACCGGTTGCTAACTCACCTAACGGTGTTGCAGCACTCATACCGTCAACCGCTGTCCAAACTGCATCGCCTGAAATCTGAGCTGGATACGCGAAGTACAAGAACGCGCGCCCCGTTAATGCAGGGTTTAGGAAGTTTTTACCGGTCCCACCAAACACTTCTTTACCAATAACCACACCAAACGAGATCCCTAAGGCAACCTGCCACAGCGGAATATCTGGCGGAACGATTAACGCAAACAACACAGAGGTCACAAAGAACCCTTCGTTCACTTCATGTCCACGCACACTGGCAAATAAGATTTCCCAAAAGATGCCCACCAAGAAGGTGGTGATGTAGATGGGTAAGAAATACGTAGCCCCATGCCAGAGGTTGTCCCACAGACTATTTGGATCATATCCTGCCAGTAACTCGATGAGAGGCGCGTGCCAATCTTGGGCAGCTTGTAATCCCATTTGAGCCAATGCCGTATTGGCTTGGAAACCGACGTTGTACATGCCGTAGAACATGGCTGGGAATGTCGCCAACCACACGGTGATCATGACGCGTTTCAGGTCGATGCCATCACGCACATGTGTTTCACTGCGTGTGACAGATCCCGGTGAATACAAGAAAGTATCAAACACCTCATACAAGGCATAAAACTTTTCGTATTTGCCGCCTTTGGTGAAAGCAGGTTCGATTCGGTCTAAAAACTTACGTACAGGCCTCATTACAGCACCTCCTTTTCAATGCGCGTCAGCATGTCTCTTAAAATAGGGCCGTACTCATACTTCCCCGGACACACAAACGAGCACAATGCTAAATCTTCTTCGTCTAACTCCAATGCACCCAGTTTGATTGCGGTTTCAATGTCGCCGACAATCAGGCTGCGCAATAACTGCGTGGGCAACAGATCAAGTGGAAAGACGCGCTCATACAAACCCAAAGGAACCATTGCACGTGGGCTGCCGTTTGTATTGGTGGTTAACGCAAAGCGTTTCTTAGGTAGAAATTTCGACAAGTAAATATTCAAGGTAGAAAAACGATTCAAACCAGGCGAGAACCAACCCATAAAGTCTCGCTTAAACCCTTCTTGCAAGGCGCTGATTTGCAAATGATAACGCCCTAAATATTGTTTGCTGCCACGCGCTTGACGTCCGCCCAAGACAGATCCTGAAATCACACGATTTTCATTTTCTGTGAGCTCGTGACTGGTCAATTCTCGCGTACTTGCACCCATAATCGTGCGCAATAAACGAGGGTTTTTAATGCTGGGACCGGCCAAAGAAATCACACGTTGATTCTCAATGCGCCCTTCTAGGAATAAGACACCCACTGCGATCACATCTTGGTAACCAATCGTCCAAACCGTCTTCTTAAGATCAACGGGCGATATAAAGTGGATGTGCGTGCCTGATAAGCCAGCTGGATGTTTACCTGAAAACTGCTTTGTGGTGATTTTTGCTTCAGACGGCGGTGCGGATAATACGGTGTCCGATGATTTACACAAATACGTCGTGCCTTGCGTCAACTTGCTGATGGCGACCAAACCCGCTTCAAAAAACTTACGCTGCTCTTCGATGACGATCTTTGGATTAACCGCTAATGGGTTTGAATCCATCGCATTGATAAAAATGTCTGCTGGGGTGGTGTCCGTCGCAGGTACTTTGCTAAACGGTCGCGTGCGGAACGCAGTCCACAAGCCAGATGTTACCAATTGCTCACGGATATCGGAGGTGTCTAAATTTGCCAGTCCTTTCAGATCATACGACTCGAAACGTTTTTCTTCATCACCTGAGCGTTCAATGACCAAAGACTCAAACACACGTTTAGCACCACGATTGATTTCAATCACTTTGCCTGACACGGGTGCGGTGTATTGAACACCGTGTGTTTTTTTGTCGGTAAACAACAACTGGCCTTTCTTAACCATATCGCCTTCGGCGACCGCCATGGTCGGCTTCATACCAACGTAGTCATCCCCAACCAAAGCCACACGTTTAACGTCCAGCGCGTCTTCGATGACTTGTTCGGGTTTACCCGTAATTGGTATGTTTAAACCTCGAGAAATTTTGATCATGCTTTTTGAGCCTCTATACCCAATAAACTATTTATTAACAACAAGATAAGAAAAAACTCTAATCTTATATCAAGACTCTTCTGGGTAACGAACCAGCTTAACACCCGCCATCTGAGTGAGGATACGCTGAACCTGACACGAGTAACCAAACTCATTGTCATACCAGAAATACAACACGCAGTTTTTGTCGTTAACAACGGTGGCCTTGGAATCGAAAATACACGCACAACGCGTGCCCACGAAGTCGCTCGACACCACTTCATTAGACACTGAGTAATCAATTTGTTGATGCAACGGTGAATGCAGTGCGGCGTTGCGCATGAATTCATTGATCTCTTCAACGGTTGTGGCTTTCTCTAAGGTCAGGTTCAAAATAGCCAATGATACGTTTGGCGTCGGCACTCGAATCGCGCTGCCGCTCAGTTTCCCCGTTAAATTAGGCAATACCTTTGACACCGCTTTCGCTGCACCCGTTTCTGTAATGACCATATTCAGCCCTGCCGCTCGACCGCGACGGTTCTTTTTATGGTAATTATCAATTAGATTTTGATCGTTGGTGTAGGCGTGAATGGTTTCTAAATGGCCGTACGCAAGGCCGAACTCTTCGTCGATGACTTTCAACGGCGGAGAGATCGCATTGGTGGTACATGACGCCGCCGTAATCATGCGGTCACTGTCTTCAATTTGATCGTTATTGATGCCGTATACGATGTTCTTCAAATTGCCCTTACCTGGCGCGGTCAACAGGACTTTTTTAACGCCCTTGCTTTCAAGGTGTAAGCTCAAGCCCTCTTCATCAGACCAAATGCCAGTATTATCAATGATGATCGCATCATCAATGCCATATTGAGTGTAATCCACTTCATTTGGGGCGCTGGCGTATATAATTCTGACTTCGTTGCCGTTGGCAACCAACGATTGACGCTCGTGATCCACTCGAATCGTGCCTTCAAACTGTCCATGGACCGAATCCATTCGCAACAAGCTGGCGCGCTTTTCAAGATCGCCTTCAGGGCCTTTACGCACAACGATGGCACGCAAACGAATGGTGTCGCCACCACCTGTTTTTTCGATCAACAAGCGAGCCAATAAACGGCCAATGCGACCAAAGCCATACAACACAACGTCTTGAGGCTTCTCAAGAGGCTTCACTTGGCTGTTAAGCAAATGCGCTAAGTTTTTCGTAAGGTAATCTGAGATCGAGATCTCATTGTTTTTGACTTCTTGCTCGTAATTGTAATGAATCAGACCCACATCAATGTGCGCTGCGCCTAAATTCATACCCGCCAGACACGAAATAATGGGGAACGTCTCAAATTCTGAGAGCTCATTCTGTTCTACTTGGCGCACGTGACGATGCGTTTTCATGATGTCGACAACAGACAAGTTGTAGAGCGAACGGCCATAAATAAATAATTTAATGCCATTGCGTCGGTATAATGACCCAACGAGTGGAATCATCGATTCCGCTAACGCTTCTCTTTCCTTCCAATCAACAAAATAATCATCCGGACGTTCGCGGCCGCTTTGTAGTTCAGTCACATCATATTCCTTCTAAACCAAGTGAAAAATTTGTGGTGCATTATCTTCATTACTCACAAACAGTGCAACTCAATCGATTGAAAAAACCTAAATTTATGCCATTTTTTCAATAAATAGTCATCACAGCGTTCATTTACAGATCAAAATCGTGATAAACACGCTGAACATCGTCCAAATCATCCAACATGGCAATGAACTTGTCGAACATCTCTTGATGCTCTGGGTCGATGGGCTTGGTCGCTTGCGGTAAAAATTGGACTTCATCGACTTCAAAGCTATCGATACCTGATTCCATCAACGCCTGCTTGGCTTTGAAATACTCAGCTTGAGGGGCAAACACACTGATCAAGCCGTCTTCACATTCAATATCACTGACGTCGACATCGGCCATCATCAAGGTTTCTAAAGCCGCTTCTTCGTCCTCACCTTTAAACACGAAAATCGCCACATGATCAAACATGTGCATGGCCGTACCTTGCGTACCAATCTTTGATTTCGTTTTGGTGAACGCTTGACGTACATCGCCAAACGTACGATTAGGGTTGTCCGTTAAACATTCAATGATCACCATACCGCCACCAGGACTAAATCCTTCATAACGTGCCACGGCAAAATCTTCACCGCCTGCACCGCTGGCTTTGTCCAAAGCTTTTTGAATCACATGACTGGGCACTTGGCTTTTCTTCGCCCGCTCCATCAACCCTCGTAGCGCCAGATTACCGTCAGGATCTACCCCTCCAGCCTTTGCACTATACATAAATTTCACGACTGAGCTTGCTGTATACCTTCGCCTTCTGGTCGGAGGTTTTGGCCATGGATTCTTTTCTGTTTTGAAATGCGCGTCCCATACTGTCTCTCTTTATTATCTCAATGACGGTGGTTCAAATGAAGCCGGTATTGTACAGCAATTACCGATCAGTGGAAAAACTTAGGTGCGCCCTAACTGCCTGAGCGCAGCTCATCGAGCACACCGATAATGAGCGGATCAATCTACAGAGCTTGTGACATCGAGTGGCCGCCATCCACTTGAATGATCGACCCCGTCATATAAGACGATGCCTTAGACGCAAGCAACACGGCCACACCGCAGATATCGGCTACAGAACCAAATCGCCCAACGGGCACACGCTCACGCAACGTACTGGACAATGGCGACTGCAACAGCTCAGACGTCATGTCCGTATCAATAAACCCTGGTGCGATCGCATTAACACGTACGCCGTATTCAGCCCACTCCAGCGCCATTTGTTTGGTTAAATGAATTAAACTGGCTTTAGACATGCCGTACGACCCAGTGCGCTTCATGTGAGCAAACGCCAACATAGACGCCATGTTAATGATCGACACTGATCGCTCGTCTTTGCCCTGATTACGAGCTTCTATGACACGAGACACCAGTGCGCGACTTAGCAACCACGCACCTTTGACATTGACCGCATTCATCTCATCCCACGCATCCGGCGCAAGTGTTAATAAATCCGCAGCGTGCGCGTTACCGGCATTGTTAACCAACACATCAACCTCACCCCACGACCAAACCTCTGGCAGCATCTGCTCGATGGATTGTGCACTCCCGATGTCCATGCACACATAAGCTACGCGCTCTGTGCCAAAACGTGCCGCCAATGCGGACACACACGCTTCCAACACCTGTTCACGACGCGACACCAACAAGACGCGCACCTTGCTGTAAATAAGCCTCCGCCATGCCCTTACCTAAGCCCGTGCCACCACCTGTGATGACAATGTTCGTCGCCTCCAAGGAAAACAACTCGTGCATGACACCCACTCCATTTTTATTAGATCGGCCTGCCTCAACAAGAGATAGACCGCGTTACGTCAGTTTGAGCTTATCAACGTCTGCTTTTGGTGCACGTGCGCCGAGTTGCAGCACCACTTCTGATAGTACTTTTTTCGAGACCGCACGAAACCCAGTCAGCTTACCGCCATAGACCGCCACCGATAATTTACCGACCAAAATTTGCGCTTCGCGCGATTTTTTAAAAATGCTCTTGGCGGAAGCAGGCAAGACACGAGAACCGGCCATGGTTTCAAGCACCTTCGGTGCGTCACCACCAAAGTAATGCGTCCACAACGTTAATAGATACGCGGTTTCTTCCTCGGTTGCGCCGATCTCAGCTGCCGATGACAATGCCCGCTCTGTCGTCCCAATCAAAGTGTTGCCATGCCATGGCGTCACAAACACAACGCGCTGATCATCTGGATGCTCAAGATACATCACCTTATCGGCAAACAACTGCCCTTCCAGCACCAAATGCGTCCCCTGCACGAGTTCAACCGGAATGGTGTACAAGCTCGGTGTCACAGACGATTGCACGTCATTAACCCATGGCCCGGCTACGTTGATCAACATCGTGGTGCTCAGCTGCTTCTCTTCACCTGCATGGAGGTATTTAACCTCGTAGTCGTACGCGTTCTTTTGTGCTGAAACGAACTCAGCAGGACATAGCAGTTCAGCCCCTAGCGATTGAGCAGAACGCATCACCGATTCCGTTAACAGCTTGTCGTCTGTCACCGCATCCCAATATTGAAACAAACCCACCAAACCGTCTGTTCGCAAGGATTTGAACTCGTCCCACTTCTCTTTGGGAATGCGCTTGAAGCGTGAATAACGCGTCAAACCAGACAGCGCAGCATACAAGCCTAAGCCTGCCATCAACTGCCAACGTGGGTATTTACTGTTTTCATACAAAGGGATGTAAAAGCGCATCGGCTTAACCAGAGTGGCCGCATTTTCAATCAACCACTGACGCTCTTTCAAACACTCTCTCACCAAGGGAATTTCAGCGCTGGCTAAGTAACGCAAGCCTCCATGAATCAATTTACTCGACGCACGCGATGTGCCTGCTGCAACCGCTGTTTTTTCAAGCACTAAACAGGTGTAACCCGCCGCTGCACACGCTTGCGCAACTCCGGCACCTTGAATGCCACCTCCTACAATCACTACATCGTAATCAACCGCCATTGCGCTCTTATCACCTTTTCTCTGTTGCGTTGCCACGCTCTGAAAAACACGTCAACATGTCCTCTATGGCAAACGTTTCTATTTGTTGAACACCTTGCTCAAATAACGCCAGCACCTCATGCGCTTGATCCACTTCGTAGACGACCCAACTCCATGAATAATCTGATACATCGCCCTGCTTACACAGGATGGTTTTATCACAGAACACCACCTCTAAATACGGCGCATGTTCCACCCCTTCTTGTACCTGATCCCAGCTCGTCAACACCCAGCCCAATCGAGCCCAACCCATCTGATGTGCTGTGCGAATGATGCCTGTATCGAAACTGATCAAAAAGCACTGCGCCAGTTGCTCACCCAGCGCCTCTCCAATCGCATTCAACACGTCTTCGTGGCTGAAGTGATCCATATTGTGGCGCTTAACTTCCAGATAACACGTGACATGTGGGTTGGCGTTTAGAAAGCCCGCCATATCACTCAATGGCGTCATCGGATTCGGTTCAAATGCATCACCAAAGCGACCGGGCTCGTGCACCGACAGCTGCTGGAGTGACGACCATGTGTGCTCATGTATCACGCCCGACTCACCCGTCATGCGCTCCAGCGTTCGATCATGAAACACCACAGGCACTTTATCAGCGCTTAACTGAATATCCAATTCAATACACTGAGCGCCCACATCAACGGCTTTTTGAAAGGCCAATAATGAGTTTTCAGGGTATGCTTTTTGGTAGCCTCGGTGGGCAACAAATTTTTCAATCATTTAGCATTTATCTGATTATTTAATTAGAAAATGTGGTTTAATCTACATCCAGTATTAACTGATTGTGCGCCTGATTATAAACCAATTAGTTCATCGTATGGACGGTTAATCACAGCAAATCCAAATCACACACTCAATCGTGTCTTGGTTCACAGGTTTCGCTGATATATTTCCATAAAACACTAACAATACAAGACATTATTTTGAAATTATTCACTCGCTCTACCGTTCGTACCCGCATTGTTCATAGCGTATTAGCCATCACCGCCAGTATCTGCATCAGCGCCAGCGCCTTTGCGGCCTCCTCTGACTACTATGTGCGAACATTGACCAACAAACACTCATCCAGCTTATACGTTAAAGACACGTCGGGTCGCAGTTATCACGCATACAACATCGATCAGTCCATGGTACCCGCATCCACCATGAAGATCGTAACAGCCTATTTGGCACTCAAACGCTGGGGCAAATATCATCAGTTCTACACGGACAACATGCTCGACCGCAATGGCGTATTGTGGGTCAAAAGCTATGGCGATCCGTTTATGGTCACAGAAGAATTAAGCTTAATGGCCAACGGCGTTGCATCCCGCTTAAAAGCTCAAGGCATTCGCTCGCTGAAAGGCATTCGAATCGACGACAGCTTTTTCCATGAGTACAACTCTCAACTGGATACACCGCGCTCGCTCAACCCATACGACGCACCATTAGGCGCAACCTCAGTTAACTTTAACAGCATCGCCTTTAGCAAACGCTATGGCGGAGTGTCCAGCACAGACGAAATGACACCGTTGACCTCTGTCTCGTACGAGATATCGGACCTTAAAGGCAGCGGTCGACATCGCGTGTCATTGCGAAATGGCGAACAAGCGCAACGTCATTACAGTGAATTATTCAAAATGAAGCTTCAAGAGCGAGGGATTCACGTCGGCGAAGTGCAGCCATTCCAACAGCCGAGTAGTCTGCCGGTATTGTATCGTCACTACAACTCGCGATCATTAGAAGACGTCGTGATTAACATGCTCAAGTACTCAAACAATTTCATTGCCAATCAGCTGTTTCTCGCCATGGCTGTTGATTCCGCTAACATTGCCAACCAATCCGCCAGCTTAGAGCGCAGCCAACGTTATGCACGTCGCATATTGGATCGAGATTTTGGCTGGAGACGCTACTTTGTCGCTGACGGCGCAGGACTGTCTCGAGACAATCAATTGTCTGCTCGACAAATGGCCGATTTGCTTGATAAATTCAAACCGTATGCGGACTTATTACCGTGCATTCACGGCGATCAAATTTGCGCCAAAACAGGCACACTCAGTAACGTCCATACCTATGCAGGCTACTTTGTGGAAGGCAGTGACTTACATCCATTTGTGATCTTTGCTCAACAACGCATGCCGTATAACTTCCGAAAGAAAATGGCACGCGCTCTGTTCGACGATCTATTTGGCGGCTATAACTTTAACTAAGCCCTCGATACACTGATTCATAACCTGTGTGGTTGCTCAAACAATCCCATCACACAGGCCCATCACATGTCACTTAGCTGATCCGGCTACGCTGGCACTCTCTTTGGCGCTTAAGCAGACAAGCCATCGCAACAACGCCTATCACACCATCGTATACCCCTCAGCAACACCCCCAATTGCATCATAAAGTTGATAGGATTTAATCGCAGACATCGGTATAATTCCCTTCTCTAAATTGACCCTTCGACCGTATTTGACTCCGTTCACAGCACGGCGCTTGGTTTACGACTTCACACAGACGACAGCGTACCAACAACGTCACAGATTTTATTAAAAGGCTTTAATGACCATGATGGATAAAACCTATCAACCCAAAGACATCGAACAAAAATGGTACGCACAATGGGAAGAGAAAAAGCTGTTCGCCGCTCAAGGTGACGGTACGCCTTATTGCATTATGATCCCCCCACCGAATGTCACCGGTTCATTGCATATGGGGCATGCGTTTCAAGACAGCATCATGGACGCCTTGATTCGCATCAAACGAATGCAAGGCAACAAAACATTGTGGCAAGTCGGCACGGATCATGCGGGTATTGCAACGCAGATGGTCGTTGAACGCCAATTAGCCGCTCAAGACTTAACCCGTCATGGACTCGGGCGCGACGCCTTCCTGGATAAAGTATGGGAATGGAAAGAATCATCTGGCGGTACCATCACCAAACAACTACGCCGTATTGGTGCCTCAGCTGACTGGTCTCGCGAGCGCTTCACCATGGATGAAGGCTTATCCAAAGCCGTGGTTGAAGTGTTCATCAAATTGCACGAAGAAGGATTAATTTACCGTGGCAAACGCTTGGTGAACTGGGACCCTAAACTGTGCACGGCCATTTCAGACCTTGAAGTGGAAAGCAAAGAAAAGAAAGGCAAGATGTGGCACTTTAAGTACCCATTGGCCGATGGGGCAACCACTGCCGACGGAAAAGATCACATTGTCGTTGCCACCACACGTCCTGAAACCATGTTGGGAGATAGCGCGGTTGCGGTCAATCCAAACGACGAACGCTACACCGAGCTGGTTGGGCAATTCATCACCCTACCCATCATGAACCGTCGCATCCCCATCATTGCCGATCGTTATGTTGACGCTGAATTCGGCACGGGCTGTGTGAAAATCACCCCTGCACACGATTTCAACGATTACGAAGTGGGCAAACGCCATAGTCTACCGCTCATCAATGTTCTCAGTGAAACCGCTGACGTGCTAAACCACACGCAAGTATTCAATTGGGATAATGAGCAAACCACAGAGTTAGAAGAAACCATCCCCGAGTCGCTTCAAGGACTGAACCGTTTCGTCGCACGTAAAGCCATTGTCGCTGAAATGGACTCGCTCGGCTTGCTTGATGTCATCAACGACCACGATTTGAAAGTGCCGATGGGCGATCGCTCCGGTGAAGTCATTGAACCCTTACTGACCGACCAATGGTACGTCAATGTGAAGCCAATGGCTGAACAAGCCACGGCCGCTGTTCAAGACGGTCGCATCGAATTTGTCCCCAAACAGTATGAAAACATGTACTTCGCATGGATGAACGACATTCAAGACTGGTGTATTTCACGCCAACTCTGGTGGGGGCATCGCATTCCTGCATGGTACGACGATGAAGGCAACATCTACGTTGCCCGCGACGAAGCGGAAGTGCGTGCTAAATATTCACTGGATGACAGCCTGGCTCTGCACCAAGACGATGACGTGTTAGACACCTGGTTCTCATCCGCCTTGTGGACGTTCTCAACGCTTGGTTGGCCAGACAAAACGCCCGAACTAAAAGACTTCCACTCAACCGACGTATTGGTGACAGGCTTCGACATCATCTTTTTCTGGGTCGCACGCATGATCATGATGACCATGCACTTCATGAAAAATGAGGACGGCACCCCACAAGTGCCCTTTAAAACCGTGTATGTGACTGGATTAATTCGCGATGAGAATGGCCAAAAGATGTCCAAGTCAAAGGGCAATGTATTGGACCCGTTGGACATGATCGATGGCATTGGCGCTGAGGCGTTACTCGAGAAACGCACGTCCAATTTGATGCAGCCGAAACTCGCGCCTAAAATCGCAGCGGCCACCAAAAAGCAATTCCCAGACGGCATTCAACCATACGGCACCGATGCCTTACGTTTCACCCTGACGTCTCTAGCGTCCACGGGCCGAGACATTAATTGGGACATGAAGCGTCTCGAAGGGTATCGCAATTTCTGCAACAAAATATGGAATGCGTCACGCTACGTCCTCTCGAGCACAGAACAGTTCGATCATCACGCTGACGCCACTTACTCCACAGCCGATCATTGGATACAGCACGAATTGCAGCAATGCATCGTTAGGGTGAACAACGCGATCGACCAATATCGCTTTGACTTAGCCTCTCAAGCCTTATATGAATTCATCTGGAACGAATTCTGTGATTGGTACTTAGAGCTGTCTAAGCCGACCTTAGCCGCGGGCGGCAGTAACGCCAACGGAACCATTCACACGTTGCTGTCAGTACTGGAAAGCGTGTTACGTCTGGCGCACCCTTTCATGCCATTTATCACAGAAGAAATTTGGCAAATGCTGCCTGCGCATTGCAAACAGGATGCATCCGACGACAGCAGCATCATGTTGCAAGCCTACCCAACTCATGATGACGCACTGAACAATGAAGACGCGCAACATGAAGTCAACTGGTTGAAGGCCATCGTGACCGCCATCCGTAACATCCGTGGCGAATTGAACATATCGCCTGCTAAAGCCATCAATGTACTGCTGAGTAAAGGCACCGCTCTGGATACAGAGCGATTGGGACGAAATGAAAGCTTCTTATGCAGTTTGGCTCGGCTCGAATCCATTGTCTTTTTAGCCGATGGTGACACAGCCCCCACCAGTTCAATGCAATTGGCCGATGAATTGGAGATTTTAGTTCCCATCAAAGGCTTGATTGACTTGGATGCCGAAGTCGCTCGTTTAAACCAAGAGATCGGCAAAGCGCACAAAGAGCAGCAACGTTTGAACGGTAAGCTCAGCAATGAGAAGTTCTTGGCCAATGCGCCCGATGAGGTCGTGGCTCAGGAAAAAGAGAAACTGAACAAAATACACCAAACGCTCGAAACATTGGAAAATAAACGCACTGAATTAGAACAGCTCTAATAAAACAGAATCATCTTCGTTACGTGTGTGACAGAATGCGTAAAAAGCACTTGTTATTTGGCATTGATTGCACAATAATCATGGATGATTCACCCCTAAAAACACCCTTATTTTAAAGGCTTACAACATGTTATTTATTCACGGTCTGGTCGCTGTCGTTCTAACCACCCTCATCATGGTTGTGTTAGCACCAAATTTTCCTGAAACAAGCTCCGGCAATGTCATTGGCGCAGCATTAAACGCCCTACTCGCACTGCTTTTATTTAAACTTTCAACCGTCGTCTTGGGCGCGATCAGCAACCGAGAACGCACATCAAAGCCGGTTGCAGGTCCTCGACGCTCTGGCACCATCAAATGGTTTAACACCAAAAAACAATACGGTTTCATCACCACCGATGAAGGCGAAGACATTTTTATTCACAAACGCTTTGTTCGCGGAGACAAAAAACAACGCATTCGCGATGGCATGCGTGTGGAGTTTTCAGTCAGCGAAACTGAAAAAGGCTTACAAGCTGAAGACGTCAGCATCTTAGAAGACTAAACACGACTTCTTCTCTGACGTAATAAAACACACACAAAAAAGGCGCTGTGATCATCTCACAGCGCCTTTTTTATTATTGACGCCCATCGTCATTGATTGAGAGCTACGCTACTTCTTCAGCCCCCAGATCTCAAACATGCCATACAGCATCACTCTGAGCGACACCCGCACAGAAGAATCGGATTGTGCGCTAATCAATCGACGAAACACCAACACTTCAAGTGCGTGCGCTGCCAAAAACACCAGCCCAGCCACCGCTAGATATCGCGCGTGCGTCGGCGAAAATACGCCCGTTGTCATACTCACAATCACCAAGGCCCAAAATGCCAGCGTGACCACTTTACCGATTACCAATACATTATTGCTCATACGTCATCTCCGAATGTTTGAAAATTCCTCGCCGCTAATCAAGGCAACTCGAAACATATTGACCGTTACTCGCCTCGAAACACAGCGGGTCTTTTTTCTAAAAAAGCCGTGATGCCTTCCACGGCATCCGCACTCGTTGCACACACATTTTGGCGTTTCGCTTCACTGCGAACCGTTTCTTCAATGTTCATTAATGGTGCGGTTCTTAATAGTTTTTTCGTGTTCTGTAGCACCAGAGGCGCTCGACTGGCAAGCGACTGCGCCCATGTTTGAGCGGCATTCAAACAATCCTCATCCGACGCCACTAAACGATTGGCAATGCCTGCCTCGACACAATCTTGCGCATTCAAGCGACCGCCACTCACCAACAGTTCAAACGTTGTTTGATAGCCTAACTGTTTTTGCAGTAACGAATGCAGACCGCCATCAGCGATCAAGCCAATGTTACTGAAGGTAAAATACAAACTCGCGCTCTCGTGCATAACGATCAAGTCCGAATTCAATACGAACGCACACCCTATCCCAGCCGTAGTGCCCGACGGTGCAGCAATGATCGTTTGAGGCAAGTCGTGCATTTTTTGAATAATGGGCCAGTACATGTGAAGCAACTGCTCTTCACAGTCTTTAAATCCACAGAACCCTTCTTTAAGATCCGTGCCCGAACAAAAATACGCGTCTGTGCTGCCCAACACCACGATGCGAATCTCGGATTGACTGGCCACCTCGTCCAATACCGAACACAGCTCTTGAGACATCAATAAATTAACCGCGTGGCGTGCCTTCGGGCGATCCAACAACACACTGAGCACATGCCCCTCGCGCTCTACTTTGATCGTTTGATAATCCGTATTCATATCAGGTCAACACTCCCTGTGATCGCAGTGCATCTATTTCAGCTTGCGTATGACCAAGCGCTCGCAATACCTCGTCGGTATCGCTGCCTTTCGGTTTCAATGCCGGTGGTGTCGCCGCTTGAGTTCGACTGAATTTAGGCGCAGGTCCGGGCTGCATCAGTCCGTCAACTTCGATGAACGTTCCACGCGCTTGATTGTGCGGATGACTTGAGGCTTCGGTCATCGACAACACGGGCGCATAACACACGTCTTCGCCCAGCATGATGTCATCCCATTCATCGCGCGTCTTTTGTTTAAACACCTCCGTCAGTCCAGCAGTCATCTCAGGCCAACGTGCAATGTCGTACTGATTGGCCATTAAGGATTCGTCCACACCTGAGAGCCTAACAAGTTCTGCATAAAACTGTGGTTCGATGCTGCCCACACTGATGTGCTTTCCATCTTTGGTTTCGTAGGTATCGTAAAATGGCGCACCGCCATCAAATAGATTCGAACCGCGCTGATCTTGCCATAAGCCCAATTGCATCATGGAATAGACCAATGTCATTAACGACACGGTGCCGTCGACCATGGACACATCAATCACCTGACCTTTGCCAGATGTTCTCGTCTCCAACAAACCACACACCAAACCAAATGCGAGATACAACGCCCCACCCCCATTATCGCCGACCAAATTGAGTGGTGGAACGGGCTTGCCATCTTTCGGCCCGATGGCGTGGAGTGCCCCCGTTAATGCAATGTAATTAATGTCGTGGCCAGAGGCATGTGCCATGGGACCGGTCTGCCCCCAGCCTGTCATGCGCCCGTACACCAAGCGTGGATTTTTCGCCAAACACACGTCAGGGCCCAGCCCTAAACGTTCCATCACCCCAGGTCGAAACCCTTCAATCAAGGCATCCGCTGATTCAATTAATGACAAGGCGACGTTCAAACCGTCTTCTGATTTTAGATTGAGCGCAACGGAGGTTTTTCCACGCTCATGAATCTCAACTTGACTGGTGTCGGGTGTCGAGCGTTTCTGAATGCTGATCACCTTCGCACCCAAATCGGACAATAACATTCCGCACAATGGCGTTGGTCCAATGCCGGCCATCTCAATGATCGTCATTCCCACTAAAGGTCCCATACTGTTCCTTACTTAAAGCGAGTTATTCAAAATAATATTTCTACGATAATACGATCTAGAATATCAGAGACGTATAGGAAAACCTAGAACAGTGCGTTCAACGGCACATTCAAGATCATGTTATATAGTCTGGAGAGGGGAAATGCGTTACAACATTCACGTCCAACTTAAAGTAAACGTCTTACAATAGCATCTGGCAATAACGGAATGACCCAGCGCAAGAGCCACCAAGGAAAGGACGGGACGACAATGTTTTTCTTCTCGGCAAGAATGCCTCTGTGCATTTTTTTAACGGCCTGCTCAGTCGAAATGACAAACGGACGTGCTTCCATGTTGGGTGCAAAATCGGTGTTAATAAATCCAGGATGGATCACCGTAACCTTAATACGCTTAGGCAGTAATTCAACGCGCACCGCGTTCAAATAATTACTCAACGCCGCCTTACTCGACGAATACGCGGCACTGCCCGGAAT
>CANNZV010005172.1:0-30356 GCA_947561585.1 Caprella mutica | reverse complement strand
CACAAGGCTCATACTCCTGACGGATAAAGGACTCTGCCCCCCCTTGCTTACTTCTTATGTAATTACACACCGTGGTATAGCCGATTTGGAAACCTTGTCTTTTCAAGCTTTCCCAGATGTCTATCTTTTTCAGTACCTGCTTGCGCTTCCCACTCCTCCGTTTTGATTGATTCGATGATAAATATTTATCTATTTGTTCCGCTATTGCTTCGGTTAATCTCCGCTTCTTTCGATTCGAGCTATCATATTTCGGACTACTCGCTATTGACTTGTTTATTCCAGATAATCTCCCTTCTTTCGGTGGTTCTTTATTCTTTTCTTTTTCATACGACTCCAAATATTTCTTTACCGATTTTCGACTGATTTTCAAGTCGCGGCTGATTTTTCGCTGAGAATCTCCTTCCCGATAATAACGCAAAATAATTTCTTGCTTGGTACTCATCTTTAGCATTCTTTTTATCAATTTTGTGAATCACAAATTTGATACTTCATCTGCTAGAGTGGTACCCTTTTCAATTGAAATTTGGTATACTTTTCAGCTAATATATACACTCCGAAACGTTAGTAACATTCTTTAATGAAACCTAAGGAATGGGTCAAACCTAATTGGACGATATCTATCTAAATAATAGAAAGAAAGACAATATTTCCGTATTTACTGAATTCAGTAAATACGGAAATCTACTTAATTCAGTAAATACGTAAAAATGGACTTACTGACTTAAGTAAGCCATATTTACTGAATACTTTTCATTCTATAATTTAGTAAAACGGTAGGTTCTATTACTGTAGTTATAATTGTATTACCGCTCTTCAATAGCGAATAATCTAGCTTTGACAACAAGTATTGTTTTCAATAATAGGGTAAACAACAGCCTCTAAATACTGAAATAAGGATATACAGAATAATACTTAGTCCAAAATAAACAACGGTAGACTGCCCGTTAAATAGCATAACTAAATGAACGGAAGCCAATATTTACAGGGGAAAGTAAATCAGCAAATACTGAAATACTGATTTTCAAAACTGGTAATACTAGCTCAAATCTGGGTTTAGTCTTTCTAAATTAGGAGGCTCTAATCTACCCTTTAAGCAAAAAAACTTTCCCCTTTTCCTTAATATCATTTTAAAGGATTGTCAACATGGTGAATTAGTCATCACATCTATTTTATTTTTAGGGGGTCAAACCTCCGAAACCTTATTATCATAATTGAAATAATACTTAAAAAAAGGAGGCAAACTAATCAAAATATAATACCAAAAGATAGTGTAATTTTCAGTAGATACTGAATTCAGTATCTACTGAAAATTACCTAATAAGAGTAACTTCATGTCCTAGAGCCTGTGCTTCCAGAGTATTCCGAATGACCTTTAGTCCTGTACAAAGACTCTTCATAATCAACAATACGCCAAGCGGCAAACCCCCAATATAAGCAATCCCTTCAACCGTTAATCTAAATACCTTCCGCTCGCAATTCATCCACAAAATCCAAATTTACTGAAATACTGAAATCAGGTTTTACCGTATTCATTGGCATCATGTCAATAATGAGCGACCAAATAGGAATAACTAAAATCTAGCAGGGTAGGGGGAAAGGTCTACTAGCTTACTGAAACCAGTATATACGTTTTACTAGTTTTCATTAATTGGGGGAATGCCTTTTTATTTAAACAGATACAGCAGCCTCTTTTGATATTAAAAAATAGCCAGCTCATTTTTACGATTAAAGAGATTTCTCCAATTATCTGATTGGTCTTAAATCTAGTTTTGCTATTTCTCAATGTTTCCAATGATATCGCACTCAGTATTTCAGTATCTACTGAAATACTTTAGTTACAAGGGAAGCAACGATAACAATACTACTGGATCGTTGATTCTACTTAACATGAATCAAAGAGTTATTAGTGATAGCTAGCATCTTTAAGTTGCCGTTTCTTCTGGGGGCTAATCTACTTAATGCTAGGTAAGATAGAATGGGAAACAGAATAAATTTTATGCTGCTTAAACTAGCTGTATTCCGTTTGCTGTTTATTAGGAAGCAAATATAGATTGTGTTTCAGTATTTCAGTATTTCAGTGTTTCAGTAAAAGCGCATTTACTGAAATCCCTATGAAATAAAGAAAGTTCTTTTCTTATCCATTAGATTTTTGTCTTGAAGATTTCTTCAGAAGAAATATTAAATAAAAATTTGATTTGAAGGCTTTTTTTTGAGTTTTAAGCCACGCAAAGAACTAAATCGACAAAGTGGAAGCTTCTGCCTTAAAAATCGCTTAAATCGGCTTATTTTAGTTTTTGAGGTCTCTATGGAATTTCTAGTGGAGTAGTTACTGCAATCAGTAAATACGCTTTTACTGAAATACGGAAAAGAGGTTTTTTCAACATCAAAATTTTAAATAAAATCTTTTTTTGAAAAAAATAGCGTTTGAGCAATATTGAAAATTTACTTTTTCACTCAAAAAAAAATTAGAATTTCTGATAATTTGATTTTTCTAAACTAAAAAAACAAATTTTGCAGTATTTACTGATATACTTATTTCAGTATATGTGCATTTCAGTATATTTATTTCTTTTCAAAAAAATTTGTCCGCCCATTTTTGTCAAAAAGTAAATACTGAAATACGCTTTTACTGATATACTGAAAATTGAATCGGAATTGTAGCACTTTTTTTTAAAATGAAATAGCTTATTTTGCCAAACTGAATTACTTATTTACTGAAATCAGTATGCTAGAATTAATTTTTATCATTTTTTACAAATTTTTTATAGCGTTATCCTTTCTATTAAAGTTTGGACGAAAAGTCGCCAAAAAAAAATAGGCAAAACTATTGCAGGTATTAATGTGTGAAAAAAACAACCAGCGAACAGTTCTGCCATGACTTATTAAGTAAGCTTGACATAAAATATGCCAAAGCCTTTACAAATACGTCAATAGCCTTAGCAAGTTACGATTCAGCTCAAAGTGTAGTCGAGTTGAGCGAGAGTCCCTTGTTTCATCATCAGTATTCTTCTATACGAGATGGCATACATGGTGTTGGACAAAATGAAAAAGAACAAGCCAAAGCTATGGCAAAAGTACGTTCTTTGGGATTGAACCAAATATCCTACACCAAGCAAGAGTGATTACTTTTACAAACAGATGCTAGTGGGGTAAAAAAACCACACTCTGCGTGTTTGGAAGACCGTCAATATATCCATATATCGAATAATGTTATAAAAACGAATAAGCCAATAAACATTGATTACCCAATATCATTGATTAATGTAAGCATTCCCCCATTGAGTAATAAATGGAGTGTGCCAATAAGTATCAAACGAATTACCTCAACTCAAAGTGCAGTAGAATGTGCAGTAGCACAAGTTGAAGAATTATTAAATCAAGAGGATTTAGAATTATCGTTACAATCCATTATTAACGGATTAGATAGTGGTTATGGTAGTCCAAATTATATTGAACCAACTTACCAGCATAAAAACCTAGTGAATATCATTCGTTTTCGGTATGGTAAAAAAATATGGTTACCTGCTGAGAAATCCCTATCGGCTAATGGCGCACCCTTGATATATGGCGAAAAATATTACTTAATTGACGCTTCTCAAACCAAGACTTATAAAAGAAAGGGAAAATCTTATGAGGTTTATCAAAGAAATATTTTTGAATTAAGCCATGATGATTATATTGAATTAGATGGCCAAACTAGTAGAGGGAAGCATCTAAAATTAAAATATGGAAATGGACGAATGTTTTAGTCCGAACCAAAAAGGGGCATAATATGAAAGATAAACCCTTTGATATAGTTGCCTCTCAAGTAATAGATGCCGAAACAGGAAAATTAGTCTTTAATAAAACCATGTTTGTTACTATTCATGGTCACCGCAAAGATGAAATTGGCACTCAACAAGCATTTGAGACTTATCGACATCGTTATGATATTGAACCAGCTATAAAGTTTTGCAAGCAAAAACTACTATTAGAAAGTTATCAAACATCAGATAAACAACACTTTGATAATTTTCTAGTGGTCGTAATGACTGCATTCTGGCTACTTTTTACTGCTGCCCAGAGTGCTACATATAAACCTAAAAAATGGCAACAATACAAAGAAGTCAATAAAAAAGCAGTCGAAGAAGATGTTATTTTAACGCCGTGTCAAGTTCGTCAGGCAGCTCAAGCATTTTTTTTGACTTTCAACAAAGAGCCTTTTTTACCTGTAAAGTGCAAAAAAGGTCCTGGAAGGAAAAAAGGGACTCTAATAAATCAAAGAACTAGATATAAGGTGGTCAAAAAATCAGCACCTGTTCCAGATACTAGCTAAATTTTAGAAAAATTGATTACTGAAAACTATTATATTTTTTTATTTAACATGTATGGCATAAAGGCTAATACTTTTTTATTGTCCAAACTTTAACTTTCTTGACAGATAGAAATATCCAAGATTTGAAAAAAAAGACAAAATAAATACATCAGTAGATACTGATTTACTTATTTCAGTATGAAGTTGTGTGAAAAGTGGATGTAAATTGAAGCCCCCCTCAGAAATGCATTTTAATCAAAAAAATCATTAAACCAAGAAAGCCAGTATTCCACGGTGGAAATACTGGCTTTCTATATTATATAGTATCCTCTTTATTTAGGATGCCCCTTAAACCACTGCTCACAATAACTCTGAATACTATTTTCTAATTGAACCTTATAATTAGGTATATCTTTAAATGCTTGAAAAGCCTGAGTTCGTTCTTGTCGGATTCGTTGATACTCGGCTGCGTAATCCATTTTGAACTGTTCTATACTAAAGGCTTTCTTTGTTCGAATATTCCCAGTTGGACGAACTAATTTTTCTATCGATTGCTCAAAAGAAGCTGCTTGAGTTTCTTTCTTCATAGGCGTAATCGTTGTCTCTCCATCCACCTTATACTTTTCTACATACGCATTATACTCCGCACGGGTCATCGTTTTAGCTACTTTCCGCAAACCTTTAATATTATCAGGTAAGCTTTTGACTCGCTCCCATAAACGTTCTACTATGACGGCGTGGACGCTCTCCTTAGTCAATCGGCCATTCTTCCACCAAGACACAAAAGCTCCCGCTTTTACCTTCGCTTTACTCGCTTTATCAAAATAAGCCCAAACGACTTTGGCATATAAATCTTCGTGTCCCACTAATAATTCATACTTTAGTTTGGGGTCAGATAAAATATTTTCAACGATAAAGGATTTATTAATCCCTTTGTCTGCTAGAAATTTATACCCAAAAAATTGTGCTTGCGTTAATTGTGCGACTTTTCCAGCATGTCCAGAAACACCCTTTTTGCCGTTTAATTGTTTCTTTATATCTGCAATTCGATAAATACTATATTTTATGCTAGTGATTTTCTTGGTACCAGATTTTGAAATACCCGTAAAAAAGAATTTGATGTCACCACTTTTTTTAGAGTCTTCCGTTGCTACATCCAATATTCTTCGCTGAAAGTCATAAAACTTATTATAAGTTTTCATTTTATCTAAGCCAAATCTTCTCCGAAAAGTCTCAATGGGTTCTGCTCCATGGAATTCTGGGCGCCCATCATACAATTTACTTTTCATGTATAAAAATATAGGTACCGAATATTTACCATCAAATTCCATTGTACTCTTGGCCAACATCTGTAAAAAATTCCGCTTTAAACCCATCAAAAATGGTTTGGCAAAAGAGGTAATCACAAAAATCAAATCACCAGATTTTTTTTCGTGTAATACCGCTTGAAACCAAGCAAAACTTCCTTCAAATTCAGGATTGTTAATTTGGATAGGACGGTCTTTCAAGGATAGCACGGCATCCATAGCTCTTTTAATGACACCGCCTCTTGGGGTATCACCGCCAGTAAAATAACGAACATATTCTCGATAAGGAATTCGGTAGGTATTTTGTTCAATGACTTTTTGTTCCAAGTAATTCATTTGTTTTTGCTTACTCGTGATGCCTAACTCTACTATTTCTTCTTTGATGTCATCGATGCCATAAACAGGTTTTTGAGTACTGTCTATACAAGAAACCAGTACCAAGAGTGCTTGATATTGTAACTTGCTCAAATCTACGGGAGGGTATTCCGCTACTTCGTTGGATAAAGCAACCAAACGTTGTAGCTCCATTGTTTTCGCCATCGCTTACTTTTTGTGCTGGAAAATCTTTTCTTTAGTATTCTCCTAGTTTAAAACTCATAGTCAAAACGCTATTGCGTCAAATAAGAATACGAATTTTAGTTAATTCCAACTAGCTACCAAATCCTTTTTACAAAATTTATCCACAATCTGATGTTTTCGGTACTAATCAGACGTAATAGAATTAAAAGGGCTTTCTTTTAGTTACTTTTTTGACGCTATTCTAATAAATAAGTCTATCCTTGAATCCACTAAAACAACGGAATAGGACTATTATGGCCTATTAACAAACTAATTACCTGAATTAATCCTCCGAAAAAATAATATACATAAAAAATCAATTGCTAAAGCGTCAAGAAAGGATATAATCAGCTAATTAATGTCAATTATGTACTAATTCGACGCAATAGGGTAATTAAAAAGGTAGGAGCATGACGCAATAGGGTAATTGTGTATTTTTTTGACGCAATAGGTGGTACTAACTAGACGCAATAGTAAAATAGTGCTATTACAAAGGATTAATAATTACTTTTTTGACGCAATAGCTCCAATATTTAAAGTATTAATACTAATTCGACGTAATAGTTATGCAGATAAGAAAGGAATGACTAATAGGTACTAAGCAGACGCTATTCTTTATCTTTTTGACGCTATTCTACTTCCAATCTGACGCTATGAGTACTTTTTTGACGTTAGATAGTCCTTTAACTAATTGACAATTAATGAGTTACAAGCCCCTTAGAAATGTTAGGTTAAAAGACCTAAAATAAAAGTATAAGAAACCTAAGTTGATTTTATTAATTTTTTAGGTTAAAACGAGTACTATGACTCACTTAAATAGTAAAAGAAAAAAAGTTGCGGCAAAAAAAGAAAGTTGATTTGTAGCATTTCTATATAAATATAAGAACCAGATAGCTACTATCTTCTATAATATTGAGTAATCCTTAAGGATAAAAATTTCTATTCGTTTGAAAACCAAAGAATAATAGTGATTTTAAACACAGACAAATGGAGGTGTTTAAAAGATATGACAAGTTTGCTACAGAAGGTAAATACATTCCATTATCTCATTAACCGCACTAAAATTAATTCTAATATCGGCACTATAGAAGATGGACGGAAGACTTGGTACTCAGAAGTAACAGCCTAGTCCAATTCTGATGCTAGGTTCGTTCTTATTGGAAGACATTGAAGAAAGGGCGATTAAAACAGAACAGGTAATAAATTTTCACCAGTTCAAATTAGAAGAGGGGAGGAGTTTGTATGGAGCAGGTTAGTTGAAAAGGTAAAATACATAATCATCCAAGGTAGCAATTATAATAAATTAATAGATAGATAGATAAGAATTTCATTTGATGATTTAACTAAAAAAACGAGAAGTTCTTCAATCTTTTTTAGTAGATAAATTTTACTAATTTTATTTTTTCCAATTAAGAAATAAATATCTGAGTAAAAAATTATTTTATTAACTAAGTTTTGACCAAAATGCTCCTTTTTCTGATTAGTCGAGCGATTAGCCGTTTGACAATGACTGCCTTGGCAAGGTAGGTAGTCGTTGTCAAACCCGCCGAAAATTCACAACAATGTAAATACAAAAACCTTTGCTTTGGCTGTAACAAAGCAAAGGTTCAAAAATGAGAACAAATTAAATATCATTCCCTAAAATATATCGAGTAGCTTGCTGTGCTTTTGCTGAAACCTTAAAAATAAATCGTTTATTCTCCTTCAATTTATTTAACCAGCCTTGTAAATAAGCAGCATTATTTTCTATAACTGAATCATAACTAATTCCAACCTCGGCACTTAAAAAAGCAGCACCCATTTCGGCAATAATTTCTTCTTCAGAATATGGAATTGAACCAAATTTATTCCGCTCGGTAATTCCTTCACGACCTATGCGACTTGCGTGTCCTGTAGAATGTATCGCTTCGTGAAAAAGGGTAACATAGTATTCTTCTGGTGTCGTGAATTGCTTAATAGCTGGCATATTAATATAGTCCTGTATTGAATTATAATAGGCTTCATTTGCATTATTGAATTGAATTTCTGGACGGTTGGGCATTTTGCTAATGATATTTTCACACTTTTCTATTTTTTCATTTTCTTTTAGTACTACTTCTGGGATATTAATCTCAATACCTTCGATGTCCGCCACATTAAAAACATTGAAGTAACGCAAGACACTAAATTTTTTCACTTCTTGCCCTGCTGCTCTTAATTGTTTAGCCAATACTTCATCAATAGTCTTTCCTTCTTTGTCTTTATAGAAGGTATTAAAATAATAGACTTGCTCCGCCTTTGCACCTTTTCTAATTGTTCCATTTTGTGCCTTCGCTTGTCTAAAACTCATAAAGTAGGGGATTGGGTATTCAGTGTTATTCAATAAAATTTTATTGATACCTGTGTATTGATGCTTTGAAGCATAATTTCGTGCAAGTCCATAACTACTCCAAGTCTGTCGCCATGGGGCGACTCCTTTTTCCAGTAAAGCAATCAGCTTATTGGTTACTTTTTGGTATAAATCCTGCTTTGGCTTATTTACCTGAGTAGCTTTAGTTGAAACGGCTATATTTTTCATTTTAGTGAAATTTATATATGAGTAATTGAAAAATAATCATAGGGTAGGGGTTGGATTCATCCACCTAATAGGGCTCACAAAAACTAAGCGCCCTCTTAGACGCTCAGTTTTGCTCACTTTTCATATGTTATAGTTTGCCTTCGTCTGCAAAACTGTAATAAGAATATGGCGTAACTATCAGGTGGTCAATCACCTGAAGGTCTAGCAACTTTGCGCCTTCCACTAACTTTTTAGTTAATTGGATATCAGCTAAACTAGGTTGAAGATTTCCAGAAGGATGGTTGTGTGCGAGGATTAAGCAAGAACAACGACTTTTCAGTGCAGCAGCAAAAACTACTTTTGCATCTACTACCGTCGAGGATTGACCGCCTTTACTAACATTAAAGAAACCAATGACTCTTTTGGCGTTATTCAATAACAAAATATTGAACTCTTCTTGAAATTCAATCTGGTCAGACCACTGGTGCAGCAATACATCATAAGCCGCTCTAGAGGAGGTAATTTGAGGTTGGTCACTTGCTTTAACTTTACTTTTGTATGTCAATTCCACTTCTGATACACTAAATAAACTTTTCATTTTCTGTTGTTTTTAAAAGCCATTTTCATAATAAGGAAAAATTCTCCCTACTCAGGAGCGGAGGATACTGTCTTTTGGCTTGCTACTTTTTCGCCTTGCCAAATACTTAATTGAGGTTATCTCCCTTTTACAGAACTGCGTCCATACCCCGAGTGCGCATGTATGCAAGGGGAAAGGAGAATTTATTTGACCTGACGTAGGAAGGTGCAGCCTTGCGCCAAAAAAATTACCCTTTAGTCCGCAGGCGACCCTTGCAGATATGCGCAGTTGGGGTATAGCTTTGTTCTAGGAAAAGGGGGAATGGGCTCAATAGGATTTGGAGAGGGGAGGAGTGGTAAGCTTAAAGAATAGTTGTTCTTCGACGACTCCATCAATTTACCGATTGCTCCTTGGATTCTGAGCTGGCGTTATTTTCTACCTTTCGGTAGACAAGTTGGAGAAAATCAGGACAGATTAGGGGGGCATGAGGGAAATTGAACCGCGCCGATTGGTTAGTTAGCGTAGGCAAATATTCAGTTTAATCTTTTTGTTAAAGCTAATTTATTTGCCTTTTTAGGAGGCTTTTATTTCAATGCTCCCATAGGAATAGTATTAATTATATGTTGAATCTTATCGTTTGTATGACTTAATGGGCAATGATGCACCACTAAAACTTTATTCTGAAACTTAACATTCATTGACCCCTAGAACTTTTCGGCTATTCGTTTTCAAAAACTGAGCTGTAGTATTATCAGGAATTAGTAGAATAATAGGTTCTGTACGTCTGTCTTTAAAAAAGTGGTTTAATTTTGCTCATTATATTCCGCTTAACTTTTATAGGAATAGGGTAGTCATTCATATGCTTTTCTAATGTTTGAATAGCATTTTGAACTTCTTTAATTATTCCCTTAGGATTTTTTATAGTATATAAATCAGCTATAATAAGTACATCCTTGAGATTGATATTATTCCGTTTATTATTGACAGAAAGCGCTCTATTCGATATTTTAAAATCTATTAATGGATTTAGGGAATAAGTTAAATCATATGCAGGGGCCAAAGACCAGTTGTCCTTGTCTTTATTATAAATGAAAGAATGATTTTTCAAATGGTCATCTGTATTCCGAAAAATAATATTAAAAATCATTCGCTTATAAAGCGCTTCTATTTGAGCATGAGATACTTTTAAAAAGGAGGAAAGCTTGAATAGATTTTCATAGCTAGAATTCTCTGAATTTCTAAAATTCCAGCCTGTAATTCCGCACGCAGTTAAGACATGTTGTTTTTTACCATTTTGTCTATCAAATCGTAATGTTGCAAAATGTTTGTTATCAATTAATTTGGATTCCATCATGGTTATTCCAATTTCTTTTGCTGTCAAATAATAACAGTATTCAACAATTTCTCTTGGATATAGGGATTCACTATCTATTGATAATTTGATTAAGGAATGTTCATATTCATTTGAAAACGCAATATCGCCAGGAATTACATTCCCCGTTTTTTTATGCGTTGATATTAAAATTTTTGGTCTAGCACCACCAGCAGATGTTCCTATCTTAAAAATATTCAATAAAGCTTCACTATTTAGTTGATGCTCATTAATGTTTGATTTTACATCTAGTACTGATTTTAAGACATTAATTATTTCTCCTAAATCGATTGACTTGTTCTTTGGAATTTTCCTACTTGGAAAATATTCTAAAGCCCCCATTCCTCTATTAGAAATGTATGCAAGTTGTTCTATTATGGTTAATTCTTTTTGACGTTTGTCGTTAGCAGCTAACCATATTTTGAATACAATATTCCCAAACATATCTGGTAACGAATCAGCTATTTGTGGGGGAAGTCCTTTGAAGGTTTCATTATTATATACTTCATTAGGGTAAGATTTAAACTTTTTGAGGGAATCTTTTGCTCCTATACTTCATCAATTTATCGCCTAATAGCAAAGGCTATTAAACGAAAAATATCTTCGTACAGAAACAAAATATCCTCCTCAAATTTGTTCACTTCCTACCCTAATGAAGTATAATTACTAAATATTTGAGTTTGTGGAATACGTTTAATGATTCCTGTTAGAGGAAATAAATTTAACATGGTGGATTCCTTAAGAAATTCAGGATTATACTGGAAGGAAGATTTATTTTCCTGTTCATGAAAACCAATTCTACCAATTTCTTTCCCAAATGCAAATAGTCCAATAATATTATTTTTAGCCATTTAGTATAAAGATTTAGTCTGTTCAACGGCTCTTTTCTCAGCTAAAATTTTTTGATGTAAATTATCTAACAAATCAAATTCTTTTAAAATTTTAAATAAGGTATCAATGGTAAAATTTTTACCCGATTCTAAATTTTGAATGGTATTTCTTGATACATCTAAAGCTCTAGCCACCTCAATTTGTGTTAAATTTCTTGTCTTACGAGTAATTTTGATTAATTGCCCAATTTCTAGCTTTACATCCTTAATTTCTATAGATTCAAACATATATTTGCCTATTTAAATAGGCAATATAGATTAAATGTACAATAAATACACAATTTAATTGTCATAGTTCAGCAAATAGATTATTCCTGCGTCATATCTTAAGCCAAATGCGATACTTACTTTACTTATTGTCATCTCCTACAAAAAACACCCACCACATGCTCTATATCTTTATCAATTTGTTCAACATTAGCTGCCATAATCTGATTAAATTCCTCCTCTCCTACCAGCCAAAAAATCGGCTTGTTAGCCCTTTAGGGCGCCCCTTGCAGACATAGAAGCGTTGTGCTTTGTTCTGTTAAAAAGGAAGGTGTACCCTCGATGGATTTGGTATGGCGGAAAAAAGTAAGCTTATAGACTGGATAGAAACTCCGACGAACCCATCAACACGATACGGGCTCGTTTGGCGATTATTGACTTGATTCCTGAAGTGGTGGCTATTTCCCAACTGTCGGCAGGCAAGGTTGGTAAAAATAGTGACAGTTTAGGGTCAGTATGAGGCAAATTGAAGATTACATTAACTGAGCATAAAGATATAGTTCCACAGTGGGTCGTCCTGCAAAAGGATTGAAAACCCTTTGTCTATTTCATCAATTTTGGTTATATTTGCTTAAATTAAAAGACAATGGCAAGTATAAAAATAGAGTCAGAAATTAGCTTTACAGATTTATTAAAAGGAGTAGAGCAATTAGAAATAAACACTCTGGAAAAATTTGTGGAAAATGTTTTAAAGATTCGAGCTAGAAAAATTGCTCCGAGTTTATCAAAAAAGGAATCTGCCTTGTTAAAAAAGATAAATAAATCATTACCTAAAAAATTACAAGACCGATTTGATGTATTAAATAAAAAAAGACAATTAGAAACGTTAAACACATCAGAGCAACAAGAATTAATCGAGATTACTAAAAAAATTGAAACCTTAAATGTTTCTCGCATAAAAGCCTTAGCGGATTTATCAAAAATCCGTCAACTTCCAATTAGAGACCTTATGACTCAATTAGGCATCCTCCCTAAAGCGGCATAGATGGCAATAAGAATTAAGGAGAAAACTAAGCAATTCGTTAAAAAACGTGCAAAAAACTGTTGTGAATATTGTGCTTGTCTCTTCGATTTTGCAAATCAATTTTTTTCAGTGGAACACATCATTCCCAAAAGCAAAAAAGGAACTGATGACCTCTCCAATCTGGCTTATGCTTGCCAGTGTTGTAATGGCCATAAGTATAATAAAATAAAAGGGCTTGACCCTATTAATCGTCAAATAGTTGCTCTTTATAACCCAAGAAAAGATAAGTGGCAAGAACATTTCAATTGGAGTGAAGATTTTCTACTAATAGAAGGCATATCACCGATAGGTAGAGCAACAGTGGTTACACTTGATTTGAATAGAAAAAGCCTTGTTAATTTGAGAAACGTTTTATTCGCATTTGGTGAACATCCTCCTAAACATTTTCTAATAAACTAGAAGGGTAATTATTCGTTTAACCTTGCGAGTGGGCCATCATTTTTTCATCGGCTAAAAAGTTTTGATTTTTTTCAATAAAACTTTTGCCGATGAAAAAATTCGCAGGGGTATATTTAATTTTCAAGCTTCAAAACAATGTCAACTGGTTATGCTGCCTTTGATTCTTTTTCCACAAATTACTGTTAGCCGTTGCCGCTAACCATGCCTTTACAAAATCTATTGGCGTATTGTATTGCTCAATTTCACCAGCATTGGTAAAATGAGACCTATATCCAGATTCTGTAAAAGGTAAAGGTGTTTTATTTGGGGTTATTACTTCAAGGTGAACAAGTCGGCTGTCTATCCGCTCTTTACTTGATTCAAAATAGTTAGGATTATACCTGACCAGAATATCAATGCCTCTCCAAACCATAGGTAATTCTATATATTTACTCATTGTAGGTGGTATTAACAGAGGAGCACTAAACGCCCCTCTGCTTTAGGTTAAAATCAATATTCCGACTTCAATAAAAGCACTCTGTCAACCATCCAAAGCGTATAGGTATCTAATGGAAAAGAAGTGTAATCTAATTGAAAGGTCTTGACGATGTTATCATTGCCATCTTCAATAGTGATAGTTGCCTTATCTCCATTTTTGACCAGTTTCCATACTTGAAAAGGGGTATTCTTTATCTTGGTATTTGATTGATGTCCAAAAATGAATTCTAGTAGCCAATAGCATTCGGCATTAATGGCAAGGTAGCGTACTCCATCGGTATATCTAAATTTTGAAAAAAGTGGATGTTTAAACCATTGAGTCGTACCTGAAAATTGAGCTAAATTAGCTAATAATTGATTTGAGTTTTGCATAGTATATCTAAGTTTTGAAATGCTTTAGGTAAGATTTAAGCAGGGAGAAATCATTGTTCTCCCTGCTTGATTTACAAATTATGCAGTTGCCACAACTACTTCTTTTTTGGCTGTTTTAGCTTTTGCTTTTGGTGTCGCTTTATCGACTGCAGTAGTTTTCAATTCCTTTGTTTCTGCTGCTGCTTCCACTGCGGTGATTTCAGTAGTTGCTATTTCTAGCCCAGTGCTGTAATTCTCTGCATAAAGCGTCTTTGCCCCTTTGGTTGCCTGTCGGTAAATGTGCTGATAAGCGTCCTTAATATTGCCTTGTATCGCTTTCAATGTCGGTAAATCCTCTGCCTTTACTTCTTCAAAAGAAAACTCTGCCATGTAGTAGGTGCTCTTTTGAGTTTGGTTCGTCTTTTCCACTAAACGAACGGTCCAAACGACCTCACAAAGCTTCGTTTCGTCATATCGAAGTTCTTTCGAAGCTCGGTTCAAATTATCAACTGAAAAGCCATGAAACATGAATTGGCAAATATGTCCCGCCTCATTGATAAAATAGACCTCAAACCATTTTTTGGCTGGTTGTCCAAATAGTGCGCCCTCTATGCATCTGGTGGCAATTGGCAATACCTTAAAAGAGGCTTTTGGCTCTGTTATTTGTTTCCCATCACCAAGGGTCAAAACACCCGTACCTAAATTTAAGCGGTAATCTCTTGGCTCTCCTACAATGTAGCGAGGAGTCATAATTTCACCGTTTTCTCCGATGAATTTTGCAGGGTCTGAAATTGGCATTAATCTGTTTGACATAATAAATTTGTTTACATACACCCATACCTACGGCAAGCAGGCTTTTAATTTATAGGTGTATTGGTTAAAAATGAAATAAAAAAATGATTGAAAAAATATTGTTATATCTAATCCTCGATAGTAGCAAAAACAGCACTACATAAAAGGGATTGAATTTCATAGGATGTCTTAAATCCATTATTAGCGTTACTACCTGCCCGCATTGAGTACATTCCTTTTTCATTGAGATATAGCTCTGACAGGGATGCATGCCGATACTATCGGCAGCAATTCGATTGATGACTCATTATACTTTAGTTAATAATTTTCTATATGTGTTAAAAAGAGTGCCCTGCTTTGATGGTCAAGGCACTCAAAAACCTAAACACCCAAATACTTTTAAAATGGCAACACAATTCTGGTTAGTGCATTTTGTATCATTTCGCTAGTGGCATTAGGTTTAACCACTATCCTATATTGATGCTCTTTGAATTTTTTTAGTTTCTTTAGGGCGATAATACATCCTGCATTTTTAGGTCTATTGTTTCGATTAAAAGGTGTAAAGTCATAAGGGGTATAATTCACAAATACATCAAAAGTCTTTTCTAGCATCTGTACTTCAAAGTATTCCTTTTCTTCTACCACTTCACACATTTCGTCTAAATAGCGATTTAAACTGTCTGTAGCTGTGGTTTCGGCGGATTGTACTGCCTGATTAATTGTTACTGAACTCATAGTTGAATGTTTTAATTTATTGTCTTTAAGTAATTGTTTCTCAAAGCCATTTTCATAATAAGGAAAAATTCTCCCTACTCAGGAGCGGAGGATACTGTCTTTTGGCTTGCTACTTTTTCGCCTTGCCAAATACTTAATTGAGGTTATCTCCCTTTTACAGAACTGCGTCCATACCCCGAGTGCGCATGTATGCAAGGGGAAAGGAGAATTTATTTGACCTGACGTAGGAAGGTGCAGCCTTGCGCCAAAAAAATTACCCTTTAGTCCGTAGGCGACCCTTGCAGATATGTGCAGTTGGGGTATAGCTTTGTTCTAGGAAAAGGGGGAATGGGCTCAATAGGATTTGGAGAGGGGAGGAGTGGTAAGCTTAAAGGATAGTTGTTCTTCGACGACTCCATCAATTTACCGATTGCTCCTTGGATTCTGAGCTGGCGTTATTTTCTATCTTTCGGTAGACAAGTTGGAGAAAATTAGGACAGATTAGGGGGGCATGAGGGAAATTGAACCGCGCCGATTGGTTATTTAGCGTAGGCAAATATTCAGTTTAATCTTTTTGTTAAAGCTAATTTATTTGCCTTTTTAGGATGCTTTTATTTCAATGCTCCCATAGGAATGGTATTAATTCAATTCCTCAGAAAAGTTCAATGACAAATTAATTTTTGAATTGCTAGGGTTTGGATAGATGGTTACATGTCTATTATCAAATTCATTAACAGCCGATGTAGTCAATGTTCCATTAATGTCAAATCTTGAAAAGAATTGCCAGACTGAATTGTCCTGAAATAGGTTGACAAAAAAAGTAGGGGATAAGCAAAAGAATTGACCAAATGTATAAACCGCTAATTTGAAAAGAAGCTATAGTTATTATTTACAAAATAACTATCTTTGACAAATGGAAAAGTATTTTAACACAGCTGGACCAATTAAAACTAATTTACACTACTACGTAGATAGTAAAAACCGTTGGAATTTTCAAGAAGTGTTGAGCCTTATTGAACAAGAGAAATATTTTATATTGCATGCCCCACGGCAAACTGGTAAAACAAGTGCTTTATTATCATTAGTAGACTATTTAAACAATTCAGAAAAATATGAAGTGCTTTATGCTAATATTGAAGCATCCCAAACTGCTAGAGAAGATGTAGCAAGAGGAATACGTGCTGTACTTGTTGAAATTGCTTCCAGCATGAATTATTTTCTAAACAAATCGCTTTTGGAAAATAATTGGTTAAGTATTTTTGAAAAATCGGGTCCAGATAAAGCTTTAACAGAATTACTAACTTTTTGGACAGAAAATGCTACAAAACCTACTGTTCTATTTTTAGACGAAGTCGATGCTTTAATAGGGGATACCCTTATTTCTTTACTTCGGCAGATACGTTCTGGTTATAATAAAAGACCAACTAGATTTCCTATATCTATTATTCTTTGCGGCGTTCGAGACGTCCGTGATTATCGCATTCATTCGGCTAAAACCAAAGAAATCATTACAGGTGGTAGTGCTTTTAATATTAAAGCCGAATCTTTGCGCTTAGAAAATTTCACAAAAGCACATATCCAAGACCTTTATGAACAACATACCCAAACGACTGGTCAAGTTTTTGAAAAGGGCGTATTAGATTTAGTTTGGTATTATACGGAAGGGCAGCCTTGGTTAGTCAATGCCTTAGTTTATGAAGCAACTTTCAATATGAAAGAAAACAGAGATAGAACCAAGCCTATTACAGTTAGCATTATTAAAGAAGCTAAAGAACGATTGATATTAAGAAGAGATACCCACTTAGACCAATTGGTGGACAAATTACAAGAATCTAGAGTTAGACGAGTCATTGAACCCATGCTAAGTGGAAGGTTATCAAGTTCTGACCATCGCCCTGATGATGTACAATATGTAAGAGATTTAGGGCTAATTAATGTTGCTCCTAATGGACAAATTAGCATTGCTAATGCCATCTATCAAGAAATCATTCCTAGAGAATTAACCTGGACGATGCAGACTGGAATGACTACTGATTCTCTTTGGTATATTCAGCCTGATGGCTCATTAGACATAATAAAACTCTTGCGTTCCTTTCAGGATTTTTTCCGCAAAAACTCTGAACATTGGCTGGAACGTTATGACTATAAAGAAGCTGGCCCTCAGTTGCTATTGCAAGCCTATTTGCAACGTATTGTAAATGGCGGTGGTAGAATTGAAAGAGAATATGGTTTTGGTCGAGGACGTACTGATTTATTTATCGAATTCTTTTATGGTGCCAATCAGAAACAGGAAATTGTTCTGGAGTTAAAGATTCTATATAACAGTATGGAATCTACTATCATTGAAGGACTGACTCAAATAAAAGGTTATATGGATAAATGTGGAACAGACCACGGGCATTTATTAATCTTTGACCGACGTTCTAATCGAACTTGGGAAGACAAGATTTGGAACAAGGAAATAGAAGGAATTCAGGTGTGGGGGTGCTAAAACCAATCATTACTTAACATAAACTTTATCATGGGCTTTCAAAAATTTAAATCCATGATTTCTAAAGTTTTATTTGCCATATTATTTTGTGGTTTGATGAACCACAAAATTCGATATTTCTATCTAGGGGGCAGGAATTAACTCGTCTATTAAAAGACTTTGAATCCTGACTTATTCTTCTTTTCTAACATTATTAAGTGGCACGGTTTGTACCGATATGGCTGGCATAGTATTATTCCGATATGAGTGGCACGGTTTAATCCGCTATGGGTGGCATGGTTTCACCGATATATGTACAAACTGCCGAAACAAATGTATCATATTCACAAACACCCAATTCTCAATATACTGTTCCCCATCCCGTTTCCAACCAATCCAATCCATTAAAACCAATTGGATTATCTACCTATAAACTCCACAAAAACCAATCTTCTAAAAGCCCCTTCAAATACTGCAAAAACCGAGCAGCATCTGCGCCATTTATCACCCGATGGTCAAAACCGATAGTAATAGGCATACATAAACGAGGTTGGAAACTATCATCTACCCAAACAGGTTCTATGCGGCTAGCAGCGACCCCTAAAATAGCTACTTGGGGAAAATTAACAATTGGAAAAATAGCGGTAGTTCCGATACCTCCCAAATTAGAGATAGTAAAAGTAGCGCCTTCTAAATGGGTGGTGTTTAATTGTTTAGCCTTTGCTTTTTGGGAGATTTCTTTTAAAGCGATGGAAATTGCTGTAAGACTCTTTTGATTAGCTTCAGCTATTTTGGGGACTAATAATCCTCTTTCGGTATCAACGGCAAATCCGATATTAATATACTCCTTGTATATTATTTCGTTGGTATCTGTATCAATACTTGCATTAAATAGGGGGAATTTTTCTAAGGATTTAGCCACTACTTTAATTAAAATAGCGGTTATGGTTAATGCGCCTCCTTGTTCCTTTACTTGATTTTTATACGCTTGACGTTTAGCCTCTAAGTCCGTAATATCAACTTTTTCTTGTAGCCAAGCATGGGGAATTTGGCTCCATGCTGTCGTCATATTGTTGCTGGTGACTTTGAAGATACCAGACATTGGTTGCCGACGAATCGTTCCCCATTTTTCAAAATTAGGTAATGGAACGGCTGGGTCAATTTTATTCGATTTTTGTTGATTGACCTTTTTAGCAAAATCTTTTACATCTTGCATCGAAATTCGTTTGCTAGGTCGAGTAGTAGTAATTTCTGAAATATTGATACCAATTTCTCTAGCAAATTTTTTAGCTAAAGGAGAGGCACGAAAACCGCCTTTTGCTTTTGGTGGTTTCGGCTGAATTTCTAGCCGATTATTTACAGTTGCAGGAGCTAGTACTGGAGTAGCCACTTGTTCTAGGACGATTTCCTTAGTAGACGTAATCGTTTTATTTATTGGAACTATTTCCTCGATATCCGCAGTAGTTTGGGCAGAAGGTTCAACCTGAAAAATAGGCGCACCTTCTCCAATTTCCTGCCCAATTTCTACTAAAATAGATTTGACTATCCCTTCATATTCAGCAGGTACTTCGGCAGTCACTTTATCCGTTTCTACTTCCATTAAAGGCTGGTCTAATTGAATCGAATCACCGACTTTTACCAAGATAGAGATAATCGTTCCTGTTTCTACACTTTCACCTAAGGATGGTAAGGTTATTTCTTTCATTTTGAGTAGGAATTTTTAAATAGGTGAATTATGGGTAATCCCAAATGAAAATCAAAAATTCCAGAGGAGTGATGCTGTTTGTAGAAAATGATTCAAAAATGTTCCTAAGGTCTGGAAGACCGTCCCCGTTTTGGCTATGTATTAACGGTGTCGGTCTTCCAGACATTTGACTTCGGGTCGATTATCCATTTTTCTACAAACCGTGTCGATCTTCTAGACCTTTTGTTTATTCAGAAATCACATTAAATAGTCGGATTTATTTTATTCAAGTCAATCTCTTGCACCTTAATGAATTCGTGAACCTCTTTTTTAGTAACTAAGCCTTCTCTTCTTAATAATTGCAAGGCAGATAGCGCAATATATTTAGCACTAATTTCAAAATGATTTCTGAGTGTTGTTCTGGATTCACTTAAACCATAACCATCTGTTCCTAAAACATGATACGCCTTGGGCATCCATTTAGCAATACCCATTCCTAAAGATTTAACGTAATCAGAGGCGGAGACAAATACGCCTTTTTCTTTGGCTAGTAATTGTTCAACATAGGCTTTTGGCGTTTTATCATCCGTAGAAAGTAATTGATTTCTTTCCGCATTTAGCGCATCTCTTTGCAACTCTGTATAACTGGTCACGCTCCATATATCTGTGGAGATTCCAATAGATTCCAATAATTCTTGAGCAGCTATCACTTGCATCATAATTGCCCCACTTCCCATCAAATGTGCTTTTTTACCTTTGACTACTTTTTTCGTAGATTTTTTGAAACGATACATCCCTTTAATAATGCTAGTTTCTATACCTTCGGGCATAATGGGCATTTTATAATTTTCATTGGTGACGGTGATGTAATAAAATATTTTCTCTTGTAATTCATACATTTTATGAATACCATCTTTAATAATCAGGGCTAATTCGTAAGCAAAAGCAGGGTCATAACTTTTCATATTAGGCACTACACTCGACAAAACATGAGAATGCCCATCTTGATGCTGTACCCCTTCGCCATTAAGGGTTGTCCGACCAGAAGTACCGCCAATTAGAAACCCTTTACATAGCATATCTCCGCAAGCCCAAATCATATCTCCGACTCGCTGAAAACCAAAAATGGAGTAAAAAACATAAAATGGAATCATCGGCAATCCGTGCATGGCATAAGCCGAACCTGCTGCCATGAAAGAGGCAATTGCTCCTGCTTCGCAAATACCTTCTTGTAGGATTTGTCCATCTGTACTTTCTCGATAATAGGAAATACTACCTGCATCAACGGGTTTGTATAATTGTCCTTTGGGTTGGTAAATACCTGCATAACGAAATAAACCATCTAAACCAAAAGTTCGTGCCTCATCAGGAATGATTGGAACAATATATTCTTTTACGTTTTCATGTCGCAGCAATTTAGTCATGATTCTAACTAAGACCATTGTGGTAGAAACCGCCCTTTCCTCAGTCCCTGTATAAAACTCTCCAAACAACTCGTCTCCTGGTGTTTTTAGCGAAACACCTTCCGTACTTCTCTCTGGTAAATAACCTCCTAAATCGAGCCTACGTTGCCGTAAATATTGAATCTCTGGGCTGTCATTGGAGGGGATATAAAATTTAGCTTTCGATGCGTCTGCTTCGTTCATAGGAATACCAAATCTTTTGGCTGCCTCAATGCGTTCGGTTGCATTCATATTCTTTTTCGAATGGGTGGTGTTTCGCCCTTCTCCAGCACTTCCCATGCCATACCCTTTAAGGGTTTTCATTAAAATAACGCTTGGTTTTCCATTGGGCCGGGCAGCTTTTTGAAAAGCAGCGTATATTTTTTTATAATCATGTCCACCTCGTTTAATCGTTCTGATTTCCTCATCACTCAAAGAATGCATCAACTCTGCTAATTCTGGGCTGTCTTTCACCCAATGTTCTCGGACTTTATCTCCATCCAAAACGGAATATAATTGATAATCCCCGTCCAAAGCAGCCTCCATTCTGTTGACCAAAATGCCCTTATGGTCTCTTTCTAAAAGCGCATCCCATTCACTTCCCCATATTACTTTGGTCACATTCCAACCCGCTCCTAAAAAACTGCTTTCTAATTCTTGAATAATTTTTCCATTGCCTCGTACTGGGCCATCTAATCGCTGTAGGTTGCAATTCACCACTAAAATTAAATTATCTAATTGTTCTCTTACAGCAATGTTTAAGGTCCCTAATGTTTCAGGCTCATCCATTTCACCGTCCCCTACAAAAGTCCAAATTTTGCCTCCTTTTTTAGGTTTCAAACCTCTGTTCTCTAAATACTTTTGAAATCTTGCTTGGTAAATGGCACTTACCCCAACTAAGCCCATAGACGCAGAAGGAATTTCCCAAAACCAAGGCATTCTTCTTGGGTGAGGGTAGGAGGGAAGTCCGCCTCCAGTTTGTAATTCCTGTCTAAAGTTTTTGACTTGTTGTTCTGTCAATCTTCCTTCCAATAATGCTCTAGCATAAATCCCTGGAGAGGCATGCGGTTGGAACGCCACTAAATCCCCACCATAAGTAGCTGATTTTTTTTGAAAAAAATGATTCATCCCCACCTCGTACATACTGGCAGCAGAGGCATAAGTAGCGATATGCCCGCCTAAACCTTTTCCACTATCGTAAGCCTGTAAAACCATAGCCATCGCATTCCACCGATTGATATTTTCAATTTTCAATTCAAGTGCGGTATTACCAGGATAAGGTGGTTGGTGTTTGACATTGATGGTATTGATATAAGGAGAATTTAATGCTTCTCCTGCAAGTCTTACCCCTTTTCGAATAGCGAAAGCTCTTAATTGGTGGATTAAATTCGCAGCCTCTTCTTCTCCTTTTTCTGCGATGACATCGGATAGCGCTGTCCTCCATTCTTCCAATTCTAATTGCCAATCTTGGTCGGATATTTTATTCATTTTTTGGTATTAAAATTATCGATAAACCATTACCGAAATTAAGCTTCAGCCTCTACTAAATCTACTTCTACACAAGGTACAGTTGCTAATGCTTGGTCGATGTCCCAAATAAGGTCTTTGGCATTTTCTACTCCAATAGATAAACGAACTAAACTATTCGTGATACCCATTTGCTGGCGAGTTTCTGGACAAACGCCAACATGCGTCATAGTTGCAGGATGTTGTACTAGGCTTTCTGTACTTCCAAGACTCACCGCCAATTTTATCAACTTTAGTCCATTTATAAATTGAAATGCCTCTTTTTCGCCACCTCTAATATCAAAAGAAAGCATTGCCCCAGGAGAAGTATATTGTCTTTGATAAATTTCGTCGGATTCCGTTCCTTGCTCAATTAAACCCAAATAATAGACCTTTTCCACTTTTGGATGATTGTTTAAGAAAGTAGCTACCTGCTTTGCATTTTTCATTTGTTGTTCCATCCGAACTTTTAAAGTTTCTAAACTTCTCAATAAAAGCCAACAGGTATGAGGGCTTGCCATATTTCCTAAAAAAGTTCGGAGCGTTTTTACTCGTTTCATGACCTCCTGATTACCCAAGACTGCACCTGCGATTAAATCACTATGTCCGCCGATATATTTGGTAGCGGAATATAGGACTAAATCTGCTCCATGTTCGAGTGGATGCGACCAAAGCGGTCCCATATAAGTGTTATCTACACCTATAAAAACTTGCTTTTCGTTGTTATTAAAATAAGTTGCTATTCTTTTACACATCGAAATATCTATCAAATCATTCGTTGGATTAGCAGGTGTTTCCAAGTAAATAAAAGCCAATTTATCAGCTTTGCCAGTAGCTTTAATGGATTGGATAATTTCTTCCTCACTTTGATTAGACGTAAAACCAATAGTCTCAATGCCAATATCTTTTAAGAAATGATGAATAAAATGGTCTGTTCCTCCATAAGTAGGTTTGCTGTATAATAATAAATCGCCAGGTTTTAAAAATTCCAATAATACAGTACTAATAGCCGACATGCCACTCTCAAAAACGCCACAATCCTCCGCTTTGTCCCAAAGGCATAGTCGGTCTTCCAAAATTTCTAAATTGGGATTATTAATTCGACTATAAATTAATCCTAAAGATTCATCCTGTCCTTTTTCCCGTAAACCATAAGCAACTTCGAAAAAAGCTTTTCCCTCTTCGGCTGTTTTAAACACAAAAGTAGACGTTTGGAAAACAGGTGGTTTTATAGCCCCTTCTGATAATTCTGGCTGGTATCCATAGGTCATCATTAGACTTTCAGGCTGATGTTGGTGCTTCATAATAAGGGCGTTTTTTTTGGTAAAATTTAATTAGAACGATACAACAAAGGTAAGATTTGCAGGAATGAATGCTGTATTTTTTAAATAAAGGATGAATCATTCCTGATTTTAAATAAAAAATAGGAAATTGACGCCTCGTTTTTTATTTTAAAAAATCAAAACAGGAAAAATTCCTATGATTAAATTAGATGCTACCGACAAAAGATTGCTAGAAATATTACAATCAGATTCAAAAATTAATATAAAAGAAATTGCCAGCCAATTGAAAATTACAAAAACGCCTATTTATGAAAGAATAAAACGCTATGAAAGAGAAGGCATCATTAAAAATTATGTAGCGATTCTTGATAGAGAAAAAGTACCGCCTTCTATGGTGGTTTTTTGTTCCGTCTCTTTGGAAAGTCAAAAATTGGAAGAGATTCAAAAATTTAACGACGCCATTGCAAAAATTCCAGAAGTTATTGAGTGTTATTTAATGGTAGGTAGTAATGATTTTTTATTAAAAGTGGTGGTTAAGGACTTAAAAGCATACCATCATTTTTCGGCAGGTACGATAGCAGCCTTACCTAATATTGGTCAAATAAAAAGTACGGTGGTTTTAAAAGAGATGAAATGTTCGACGGTTTTTCCTATTTTGGACTAGGCTTATTCAACATTGATTAAGAAAACCCTTTAGTGAAATAATACAAACCTATTGGGAAATTGGTCGATTAATTGTCAATAGAGAAACGAAAAAGAATATAGATAAAAAATCAAGCAGAGCATTAATTCTTGAATTATCAAAAATTCTTTCCATTCAGATAGGTAAAGGATTCAATCGTAGCAATCTTACTTATATGCGATTGTTTTACTTGAAATATCCAACTGGTGTGACGCTGTCACACCAGCAAAGTTGGTCTCATTATATTGAGTTTTTAAAGGTAGATGATGACCTTGAACGAGGTTTTTATGTGCAGGCGGTTATTAGTGGTATAGCTGATGAAAAATTATTGGATAGCTATGAAAAAGAACGCAAACCTATTGCCCAACAGAACACCGAAGAAAGCCTATATAATTATCATAAAATTTTGGAAGTTTTAGAAGCCTTTGGTCTGGAAAGAGATGGCTTGGAAAAATTAGCAAAATTTAAAAATACCGCCCCTGCCAAGTGGTTGCCTATAGCTTGGGTAGATAAATTGATTGCTTTTGGAATGCAAATGATTCGTAAAAAAATGGATAAATTCCATACCCATCCAGTTTTAAAAGAAAAGGTGCTGACCTCTATTGTTGACCAAATTCCGCATTTTGATAGAATTGGTTTAGACATCGGTTATAGTTATGAACAAGGAGCGATTATTCCCGATGGAACGGATTTGGTTGTTCCCGATGATAAGGTGACACAATATATTCCTTCTGCTCGTCCAGGGGCAAGATTTCCGCATATTGATTTTCAAAAAGATACAACGCCTACCTCTAGTCACGACTTGTTGGATTATTGTTTTTTTACGCTTTTTATAAGGGAAAAAGGGGCGCATTGGAAAGCAGCTTTGCAGCAACTACCCAGCACTATTCAGCAAAAAATAAAGGTAGTTGGAGTAGCCGAATTGGGTTTGCCAGAAATCGTCTTTGACCAACTAATTGCCTTATGTGAAATTAAGGATACAGGAGCTTTACTAATTCGACCTGATGGTCATGTAGCTTGGCGAGCTAAGGTTTTAAAAGGAAATGCTACTGAGGAATTACAACAGGTTTTTCAACATTTTTTCAAAACAAAACAAATCTTCAATCATGAAAATCATTAAATACATCGGTCTCTTTCTAGGGCTATTCTTACTTTTTGCAATAGCCTTCGGCTTATACCTAAATCGAGGCTTACCCCACGAAATCAAGCCAGCCAATTTTAATTGCTTATCGCTTGACGATGGAAAGTTTATTGATTTTGATGCGCTGCCTAACAATATGTATGGAATAGGTTTAGCCTATGCAGGGCATATCAACGAAACAGCTTCCGATTTTGACCCAAATGGCGACCCACCCGTTTTTATCAAAGCCAATAATAGCATTACTAAAAATGGAAATCTCGTCAAAATCCCTTCTCATCAGACTATGTTGAATGCCGTGGAGCAATTGGAGTCAGGTATTAGTCAAAAGGTCAACCAACATTTTAAATCTTTGCCCGCATTGCTTGATTATGAAGTAGAGATGGGTTTCGTCCTTTTAGAAGATATTCCAGCGGAAAATTTAAACAATACAAACTATGCGCCCAAAATTGGCTTTTTTATAGCCAATGATTTTGGAGCAAGAAGTGTAGCCGTATTAGGGGAAGGACAAGATAACCGCTACGCCTATTGGGGTATTTCTAAAAGTTTTTTGGGCTTTACGCCCATTAGTGACAAAATATGGATTCCGAATGAATTTAAAGCCAACAGCATCCCTTGTATTACCATTGAAACACAAGTCAATGGGGAAGTTCGACAGCATCAACTAACTAGCGATTTGATTTATACGCCTTTACGAATGTTGCAAGCCATTCATCGAAAATATCCGAATAGACCTTTGCAAAAAGGCGATATGGTGCTAACGGGAACGCCAGGAGGTGTGATGATGTCCGCTCCAAGATGGTTGGTTCGCTTGGCAGGAATCGTTGGCATGGGGCGTTTTGATAAATTAGCAAATCTCACTTCTGATGAAGCAGATGTTGCGAAATTTTTTAAAAGCTGGCGATAAGGTAATGGTGAAGGGCGAAGGATTGGGAAGTGTGGAGGTGGAGATAGTGGATTAGAATTCTAAGGTAGCAAATAAGTTTTTAATCTTTTAAAACACCAGACATCGCCCATCGCAATTCCCTTGTCTGATTTTGCGCCATCAGATATGGTTTCTACTTGAAACATGATTGTTTGATTGTCTGATTTTAAAGTGGCTTAGACCTCTGGTCTGAGTAGTTCGTATAGTAAGATATGCTACTCAGACCAGAGGTCTAAGCTACGTTAATTCGTCCAATAAATATATTCCTCCTCCTTCGTCACTTCGTTTTTTACTGTCCCATCAATTTTAATGGGCGAAGTAAGTGCCCCTTCCCAAATAGGTTCGGCTTGTTGTTCTGCCAATAAATCCTGTCGGAGCTTCAATAATTCTGCTAACTTTTGGGATTGGGTAGCGACCAAATTATGTTGCTCCGTCGGGTCGGTATTTAAATCAAATAGCCACTTTTTATCTTGTAACTCGTCCACTTGTAATTTCCAACCATCTTTGATGAGAAAGGAATACGTACCGCTTTTGCAGAATAAGGGTCGGTCGGGTTCGCCTGCTTGTTCTCCTGTTAGGTAGGGTAATATATTTTCCCCGTCCATTTTTCTATCGGTTGGCAAGGTCGCATCCGTTAATGCGCCAAGCGTTGCGAAAATATCTACATTAGAGACTCGTCCAGTATATGTTTGACCGCCTTGGATGCTTTTTGGATAACTAACAATAAAAGGAATATGAACACCGCCTTCAAAAAAGGTGACTTTCCAACCACGATAAGGTTTGTTGACATCTGGCAAACCAAGGTTACCGGGCGCACCATTATCACTTGTGAAAATGATAATCGTATTATCGTCAATTCCATTCTCTTTTAAGGCTTGGCGGATTTTTCCAACTCCTCTATCTACCGTCATTACCATTGCTGCTTGTACTCGTTCAACGTGGTTATCAATGTAGTCCAATTTGTCGTAATCTGATTGTAACACTTGCAAAGGTCGATGCACCGCCCAGTATGCCAAATACAAGAAAAAGGGTTGGTTTTTGTTTTTTTCAATGACTTTAACTGCCTCGTTGGTTAGATAATCTGTCAAATGCCCATCGGGTTTAAAGGGAGCGCTATCATTAAACTGAACAGCATACGGTAGATTTGCAAAAACAAATTTATCCATAATATCGGTTAGTTTGGCATTCACCACGTCTGGATGTTTTTCGGGTAAAAATAGACTACCCGATTCTATCCAAAGGCTTTCATCAAAGCCATGATTGGTGGGTATGAAATCCTTGCTACCTCCTAAATGCCATTTTCCGACATGCACCGAATGATACCCCTGTGGTTTTAGCATTTCTGGAATGGTAATTTCGGAAGGTGGTAAGCCCATATCACTAACAGGTGGCAGTTGATTGTCTATCTCCTCCCGATAGATAGGCGGCATTGCCCTATCTTTAGCTAGGTAGTCTATTACTTTTCCATACCCTTTAGCCGTTGGTGTAAATTCATAGCCAAAACGAGTAGCAAACCTACCCGTCAACAAAGCGGCTCTTGACGGAGAACAAACAGCAGTTGCGGAATAACCATTCGTACACAGGACTCCATCTGCTGCTAATTGGTCTATATTGGGTGTTTTCAATTGTCCATTTGCCAAACCTCCACCGTAGCTACTTACTTCATTGAACCCTAAATCATCCACCATAATCACTACGATATTGGGTTTGTCAGACGTTCGGAGTTTTGGCCCTTCTTGCCATTTTGTTGGCTGATTTTCAGCGATTGGGTTTTTAAAATCGCGGATTATACTCGGTAATCTGTGCCAGTTGTTACTAAACCAAATACCGCCAATAATGCCGATTAAGGTTATAATTCCGAAAGTGATAAGTAGCTTTTTTTTTCATATTTTTTTTCGTGTTGAAACGTGCCTTGAAATTAGGAAGTACAAGCGTAAAAAAGGAAAGTTTAGAATTTTTAAAAAATATTTTCAACGAGATGTGAAATTCTTTCAACGAATGGTATTTGTTTGAATAAAAATGCTTCAAATATCGCCATCATGTAAACTTGGAACATTGGGTAAAAATAATTTATCGAATAAAAATGAAAGGCTATCCCAAAACAATAATTTTACCTATATTCGGCTATCTTAATTCTATCTTTATTATTAAAAATTAAATAATGGGAACAATAAAAAAAGTTTTCAGCCAAAGGTTTGCCGATTATCTCATCCAAGCGTTCTTTATTTTTCTGAGTGTTTTTCTTGCTTTTTGGCTAAATCAATATCATACAACTTATAAAGAAATTTATACGACAACCAGAGCAGAGTTGGCTATTTTACAGGAAATGAAAAGCAACCTCCAAATTCTTGAAATTTTACATGAAAATCGAAAATCTCTTATGATAGGTAAAAAAGAGACGCTTGATAAACTGGAAACTTACAAATATTTTGGTCAAAATAAACTAGCTGGACACGAAAAAGGATTCACAAGAGTTGTACTATCTAAAAGTGCATTATCCTTAATCAACGCAAACAGCGTCAACATTGATATTAGTAAGAGGCAGGAACTCAATAAAGTATATGAACACCAAGAAGTCTATACAGATGCAGAGCGTAAATTGTTTGATGAATTTTTAAACTCTTTTGAAATAAAAGACCCCTGAAAAAACAGCCGATAGTTATCTAATTTTTTACAATCTCTTAGGAGTTGTTTGGGGCACAGAAGTAACTTTAATTAACAGTTTAAAGGAGGCAATAGCAAAATTGGAACAAGAATATTTTTAGAAGTGAGACCATTTGTAATCCCATCTTGCTCATAGATTACTTCCTTACCTTTTGGTACATTTTTAAATTCATGAGCTATGGCAAAGACTTTTGAAGTATCCATTAATTCATGTCCATGATGGTCTGCCCAATGCTTACTTTCCAGATGTAAATTTTAAAAATGTCTTTTCAACCAAGGGTAGGATTCTTTCAACGAATGGTCACCATCGAGCAACCACCCCGATACTAGTAAAAATCATTAGCATCATCTCTAGGGTCAATCGCCGTATTCGCTTTGACGCTTACCTTGAACGGAATACCTTCTTTATCTATACACAAATCAATATTATTATCATTATCTGATATATCTGCAATTTGAAACGGATGTACCGATAAAGTATCATTTCCTATTTGTAAAGCTACCTTAAAATTTTGCAATTCTTTCGCTCCCAATTCTTCTCCATTTAAGGCTCGAACCCCTCCTGCCCAAACGGTTCTGACCACCATCTTTGTTTTTCGCTTTGGACAATCACAGCCTCTTCCTTCCGCCACATAAGGATAGTTATCCTCTAATTTAAAATATTCTGCATAGCTCAAAAAAGGACCTTTTACTAAGGGCGTAACGCTTACTTTATGTCCTTTAAAATTTTGTCCACTTCGAGCTAATAAGTCACCAACAATGGCTACTTCTACTGGTTCATCATCGGGATGATTGCCAAATTCGCCAATCAATAAAACGGTTCTCAATTCAAAAGCTTCTACAGCTGGACGCAGCGTAACAACATCCACCTCCATTAATTTTCCTTTAGCCGTTTTGATTTTAAAATCGCTGGCTTCTAGAGTGGTCGGATTGATTTCATGGGAAAAAACAACAGGCATTCCATCTTTGCCAGGTGCTTTCCATGAAAGCCCTATTGCTACAAG
>CANNZV010005171.1:0-30370 GCA_947561585.1 Caprella mutica | reverse complement strand
ATGTAATACAGGGTCTTTTTACATGTAATACAGGGTCTTTTTACATGTAATACAGGGTACTTTTACATGTAATACAGGGTACTCTTACATGTAATACAGGGTCTTTTTACATGTAATATAGGGTCATTTTACATGTAATACAGGGTTCTTTTACATGTAATACAGGGTACTCTTACATGTAATACAGGGTCTTTTTACATGTAATACAGGATACTTTTACATGTAATACAGGGTATTTTTACATGCAATACAGGGTCTTTTCAAATGTAAAACAGGGTCTTTTTACATGTAATACAGGGTATTTTCAAATGTAATACAGGGTCTTTTTACATGTAATACAGGGTCTTTTTACAGGTAATACAGGTTATTTTTACATGTTATGCAGGATCTTCTTACATGTAATACAGGGTATTTTCAAATGTAATAAGGGGCTTTTTACATGTAATACAGGGTCTTTTTTCAGGTAATACAGGGTACTTTTACATGTAATACAGGGTATTTTTACATGTAATACAGGGTCTTTTTACAGGTAATACAGGGTATTTTTACATGTAATACAGGGTATTTTTACATGTAATGCAGGGTCTTTTTACATGTAATACAGGGTATTTTTAGTTACCCCTATTAAATTGAAAGAAAATAAAAAGTTCATTTAAAGAAAATTATTTAACTTACCGATAACTATTTTAAATATTTATTTATATTCAGGTTTCGTATGTGATTGCTGTTGTCCGTTAATATATGTGCAATTTACCTGTTTATAGTGTTTTCTAATAATTATACCCTGCTGATTTGCTATTTCATACAGTGACAATGTGGAAATTAAACATAAGCGTGTAATTATTAATTGTTGAGCACTTGTATAATGAGTGTATTTCGACCTTATGGCCGTCAGAGTAGAAGAAGAAATAAATGTCATCTGTCCGTTATTCTATCTCAACATTTTACTTACTTTGGGTACTAAATTATTCTTCATTAGTGAAGAATCAGGAAGAATTACCTGAATAAATAGCAATCCTTTACATAAGATTATTTTATTTAATATTTATACTAATTTTAATAGAAATGCATTCCTATAATAAGCAAATGTTTGTTAATTTTATTTATGATTTTGCCTTCTCCTATTGTCCTATTGTGTAGAAACAACTATAAAAGAATAACTAAGTGTATCATCAAATTTAATTTTCTATGAAAAATAGAACAAAATATTTCCTAGCACTGAAATTTCTATCTGTGGCACTCGAAAAGAAACTTCTGCCCACCCCTGGTCTAGACCAACATCGTTTTCTCTTAAAGTGAAGCGGTGACTTTAACATTCGATATCTCTAACAGTTTATAATAACTTTAATGCAAATTAATGGTGACTAACATACCAATTTTAAAGGGAAACACATGCAGAAACAGTATGCTTTTTTTTTGTTTCAAACAAAATGAATATTATATTTTTTCCAATTAAATATCATTTTATGAAATTATAATAGTCGTCACTGTATCTAGTTTTCTGTATCGTTTCACCTTATTTTTCTTAGCACAGACTCTACCATTAAATCTGAAACTGATTCAGCCTTATGTTTTATCCTAAATAAAGCATAAATAATTATAACACATCATTATAATTAGAGATTTATCTTTAAAACAGTATTGTAATTATTACTCCTTGTAATATTTACACTAGAATAACTGTCAGGTGACAAAAATTGTGTTGTGTCTAGTGCGAGGTTTTTTTCCAGTACAGTTTCAAAAATTTCTTGTTCTAATGGGAGGTTTGTCTACTAAAAGGTTTTGCTGTAGGTTTAAATGTTGCTTAAAGTACTATAAAATATCTTTAAGTATGATAAAAAGGGCGTTATTTTCCAACTACATATGTACCTACTTGCAAACTAATGTACTTACATAGCATAATTAATAATTATTGTTTATTAAACTGAACACAATATAAAAATATAAGATTTCATTTTCTTAATTTTAGTTTGGTATGAATAAATGAAGAATATATATAAATAGACTATAGAATAGTCACACCTTTTGGAAATTTTCTTTTGAAACTTTCTAATCAAAGAAAATGTGGCTTAAAAGGGTAACAAAATCAAAATAATGAAAATCTTAAAAACAGTTCATTAAGTGTTGATTGTCAATTGTATTACCTCTGAATATAATAAATGTTTGACTAGATTTGGTTGACGAATGAAATATTTGTTAAACCATTTAATTCAAAGAGTTCGTTGTAGCGATCTTCAGTCCTCTAGAGCGGACAATTTTTGTCCTTTGTCCGTCCAAAGATCATGTTTATTCGCTTATCATGTCAATTTACTAAAGTTACTCCTAAAGGTCTTTCCCAGAATAGCGGTGCGAAATAATTATTCAATATATTTATATTTAATATCATTATTATATACCCATTTCTTGCTACAAGAAGTGTAGGGTAAGGTGGGCATCAGTGGGACAGTGCAGGGCACAATAAGACAGTCTGAATAACTCTTTCAATATAAGGTATTTTTAGTCAATCGTCTAGGATAGTATTCTTCTATTAGCAGTTCACCAACTCGCATCACCTATAAAGGTAGTGTTGCGACGGTTGCTCCGTAAAAGAACCAATTCAATTTTCAGGTGAGTCAAGTAAATTTTTGTAATGAATTGTGATGTAATGATTTGATATAGTTAGTACGTCATTAGTATGTCACTATAAATGTAAGCTTTGTAGAATGAAAGAGTTAGTTCGCAGGTAGCCACCGCTCAGGAAACATCTCCTGATCACAGTTCGCAGGTAGCCACCGCTCAGAAAACATCTCTTGAGCACAGTTCGCAGGTAGCCACCGTGCAGTGAACATCCTCTAATCACAGTCGCAAGTAGTGTCATTCTAGTCAACATCTTCTGATCAGTCTTGCAGTTAACTCCTTGAGCACAGACACCAACTAAAGTTTCGTGAAGTAACAACGATAGTACTTGTGATAAAACGAGAAGATTTTTAACACGTTGAAGGTGTGAATACTATTTGACAATTTTAGTGAGAAATTTAAGTATAAAAGTTAAATAAGAACAGTGACAGTAACCAGGTCACCAGTTACTGCATGGTAGTCATATACCCAGTCAGAAATTCTACACAGACGAACAAGAAGAGGAGCTGAGGAGGAATAAAAAAGATAAGTCATCCATTACTTTTTGATATTATTAAATTATTAATTTTCCCAGTGCAGACGATTATCTTATTAGTAGAATATAATCAGTATAAATTTTTTTTTCCAAACGATTGATAAAATAAGTCATAGGTAAAGTAGGATATGTGGCGATTTTTTTTAATGAAAAAATAATATATGATAATCACTAATCTTTTGTTATTCAAAAAGAAAGGGGAGAGAGAGAGAGAGTTCTTGAAGTTTAAATGTGTTGTTAGGAGGAAAATTTATAGCAATTAAGTATGAGTTAAATAAGAATATGGCAACTGTCAGTTTGACTCAATTTGGAATGAAACCAGTAAGTAGGTATAAAGGAGACGGGAGAAAGAAAAAAAGTAAAATGTTTAACTGAATGATTAGACGGTGGTTATTTGTGAAACTCCGTGCATGTCACGTTAAAATTAGGGTTAAATGAAGTTTTCGGTAAGCTGAAAACCGTATAGTAGTTAGTGGTAAGCTGAAACCATGGAGAAAGTTAATTTTTCTCAGGTAAGTTTTCGGTAAAGCTGAAACCGTATAGTAGTTAGTGGTAAGCTGAAACCATGGAGAAGTTAATTTTTCTCAGGAAAGTTTTCGGTAAAGCTGAAACCGTAATGGAGTTTGTGGTAAACAGAAACCATGGAGAAAGTTTGATTTTCTCAGGAAAGTTTTCGGTAGAACTGAAACCGTAACGTATAGTTCGTGGAAAAGCTGAAACCACAGAATCAGAGAAAGTTTGATTTTCTCAAATGAGTTATAGCGGTATGTGAAACCGTAAAGTGAATTAATAAGGTTCGATAAAAGGTCGAACAAGTTAATTAAAGAATGTTATGAGTAACCAGTGTGATGTGGGTTAAGGGTTAATAACAATATCGCAAAAGTGCGATTAAAGAAACTACTATGACGCTGAGTAGTGCAGTAGAGATGAATGCATGTGATTAGTAAAGTCAGTGTATCTACTGTACCAGTGGGTAGAATAGTAGGGATTGCTATTTTAAAAGATTAAATGTTGCTAGTGACGAAATAAAATGCCATTATGTATTAATTTATCTTGCGAAAAAGCAGTTGTAATCTAGGAGTTTTCAGACAGCAGACATTGTTGACAGTTCAAAATGTCTGAGTCGGTTAATAAATAGACATCCGGTGATCCAAGTAAGTATCACGGTGTAAGAACATGAATGTGAGAAGTAAGAATGGGTCAGCATAAAAAATAAAAGCAGACACGGATACACGAAAGGAAATGTGTGTGGAATAAAATAATATCACAATGCAAAAGAGTGATAGGTGTTTTATTCAGTTTATAGGATAAGAGAGTATTGCATCGATCAGCAATATTAATGAGACATTAATCAGGAAAAATGATGAGATTATAAATTAACTAACGTCTATATTTAAAATATCAATGATTTTAATATTATGAATTCGCGAAGAAAATGAAATTAATACTGAAGAGTGAATTTGAAAATAAGTAATCACAATGGGTGATTAATAAATTATAATACAAAATATTTATGCCAGGGGCCACAAATGCTAATATTTTCTCTGTTTGCAGAATTCAAAAAACGAAGAAAGAAGAACGGACAGCAGAGGAACCATCACAGTGTTCCCATATCAAAAAGATGGAGAACGAAGATCCAACAGTTGCTGATAAGTCATGCACGTATCGCTAGGAAGGACACCTACCACATCGAAGGAGTCAAGAAACAAAAAGAACCACAAATCCACACAACCACATGAAAGTTATCAAGAACTTTTATAGCTTTTTAATGATCAGCAGATTAATCATTGAATCGTAACAAAAACTACCGGCACAGCATTTTAATTATTATTTTAATTGATGACTCAGCTTGTTTACTTAATAGAAGTACGCAGTCTATTAGGTGAGCATATTAATTGAATACAGATGAATTAATATTCATACTGTGAATATTTAGAAGTGAATATTTGTGAATATTTAAAAGTGAATATTTAAAAATAAATATTTTTTCATTTTGAAATACTAATTAGATTTTGATGATTAGAAAATTTTAGAGTCAAAATAAATTAGGAATTTGCAGGAATGAAATATTTTTAAATTAATATACATAAATGAAATGGTTATATTTATAACTAATTTGCAGTAAAATATTAAACGAAGTTTAAATTTTTCTGAAGAAAGAATTTAATAGTAAATTTTATTCAATAAAATAATTAAAAAAGAGAAATTCTATTTTTTAACGGAAGGATGTTAATTTTAATTGCATGATTGTTAATCAATGTTAATTTTAAGAATATTTTAGAGAGGTCAGTGAACCCATTATGATAATTATATTGGAAAAACAATATTTTATGAAGTATCTATGAAATTATAATTGCTTTTAAAATAAAACGACATAGAATTTGAATGAAAATAAGAAAATTTACATAATTTCTATGATGTAATATGTTTATTAGAATTTTTTTAACAAATTTATAATCATGTCAGAAAACTTCAAAATTGTTAATTTATGAATAAATAAGGATTTTAGTGTGACACTTAATAATTGTTTGGAAAGTAAAATAATTTTATTAAAACTAACGTAAAAAAAAATAAAAATAAAAATTGAATCAAATTAAATTTTAAAAAGTTAAATTGAAATAATTTTTTTTTGATGATTTAAAGCAAAAATGTCACTATATGTTAATTTCAGTTTTGATGTGTATTCATACTATTTTTGATGTTAAATGTAAGGTTGAAATATTTTATATACATAGTATATTTTCTTTTTTGGATTTCTGAAGACTCTATTTAATATCGACATTCAGAAATAAAAAGAGGGGAAGAAAGGAATTATTAGAAATAGAATTAAACCATTTATAAATGTTTAAAATTCTTGCAGTTATAGGTTTGAATTTGAATTTTAGAATTTTTTAATTTGAGTTTTAATGTTTTGAATTTTAGGATTGATTAAAATGGGATTTATGTTTTTAAATTTTAGATTTGTTTAATTGAAAATGAAGTTTTGAAATAAATATTTTAAAAATCATTTTCAATTTAAATGGAAGGGGGAGATATGTGATGTAATGATTTGATATAGTTAGTACGTCATTAGTATGTCACTATAAATGTAAGCTTTGTAGAATGAAAGAGTTAGTTCGTAGGTAGACATCGAGTTACCGATTTGCTCTCGTGAGCTACACACCTATTCTCCTGTTCGTAGTTATTTGAGACCTTAACTTGCGAGCGTTCTAGAGGAGATATTATTTGTAATAACATGTGCTTGACCAATGAATATAATCTCTTTAAGTATTAATTACTTTACCATTATTACCCTTAAATTCAGTTAAGCTTGGACCAGAGGCCTGAGGTCGGAACCATAGTGGCAAGGTGGTTCTAGGGCATGGTACCATGAGTATTTAGTAGAAAGAGATTTATAAAGAGAAAGGAATCTGAAAATACAATAAGAGTAAGATCCCAATCACTTAAGAGCCCATACACTTAGACGTTATAGTGAAGTAAACTAACTACGTCACAGAATTATAAATGTAATTAAAGACCTATTTGCATCAGTCATTGCTTCGTGTAACTCTTAAAATGAGGATATGGATCTATAGTTAGCGTACCTAGCTTATATATTTGGATAATTTTATTCAGTTGATTAGTAATTTGCAATATTTCACAAAATAACGCCATGGGGTTCTTTGGGACAGTAAAAACTGTCAACACTGGGACAGTGTCCCACTCAACCCCAGTATGTTCCAATGAACACGGTTTTGAATAAAATACGTATTAACATTTTATATGTTACTTATTCAAGCAAATATATGTTGCAGTTGCAAGATGCCTCGATCCAGAACAAGGACAGTTCGCGGGATGGCATCATAAGCTGCTATGGAGACAGCAATTAAACTTATTATTAGTGGTAAATCAATGAAAGTTGCAGAAAAAATCCTATCTCTCGTCTAGCTAGCTGGCTCCCTAAGTCTTATCAATATTTTTTCATCTCCCTTCCCTGTTGCTTCCCATATTAGCTGATATATTGCTACTAACCTCACTACCGTCACTACCCTATACCCTCATCCGATGAAGACGAATTGGATTTGTCTAATCATACTTCTGATGAAATCAACGATGATACTTTAACTGAACGAAGAAATAAGAACTTCTTGCCTCCAGAAAATGAGCCAGTTATTGAAAATTATGTCCTTGTTGAATTAACAACAGAGCCAAAAACTTATTATGTAGGAATCATCACTGAAGAAGAAGATATGGATGATGATTCTGAGATATCATATTTAAGAAGACGGCTTAATTCAGATCAAATGATGTTGCTTCGGTGAAGCTGAATGACTAAAAGATGATCCTGTTGAAACCGATTAGATGCTGAACCAGTAAGAGGAAAAACTCCAATTTAAAATTAACTACTAACTTTGATTTTATATTAGTTAAGTTAACCGTCCCATTGTCCCTCAGAGCCTGTCCCAGTGTACCCTACCACCGGGGGTTACTTGGGACATTTTTTGTTGTTTATTATTTTATTTTTTTCTAGTCTACGGAAAGAGTTATATTAATTTCTAAAGCTTTATTGAATAGATGAGAAAACAAGGTATATTTTCATAATATATTTTTAAGTCTCAAGCGGAAAATATATGTTTCACAGATGATTTTGTAATAATTATTGTCCCATTGTTCCCCATCTTCCCCTACTGCTGATTCCAGTAAATCTTAATGACCTAATTTTCATTTCATTTTATTAACTAGGTATCTATGATACACATTTAATATAAATATATTCTGGGAAAGACCCGAATTTTCCGCTCAAAATTCATCTATACTAATAATTTCCCTCGTGTGTTTATTTATTTATTTGGTGTCCGCTTTTACACGACGGGTATTAAACATGAAGAATGTAACTATGATACGCACGGGAATATATTGACTTGATATTTAAATTCTTCTGTATTTATTCAATTTTTAAATGTTTTTATTTATGAAAAAAGTATCAGTTTATGCAGAAAAATGAATTTTATTTTAATTCACTAAAAAAAACTCAGAACGGGTAATTAAATTACTATTGAAGACCCGTTATTTTTAACAGGCTAATACACTAGTGTTAAATAATTGTCAAACAATGTCAAAATTACTAATGTTGCGTATCATTTTAGAACGGTTAAGAATGATGCTATATGCTTTTAATAAATATTCTACACATTTTATTATTCATAATTTTTTCAACTCTTTCTATTGTTAGCCTTTATTAATATCATTTTAAAACGATACCGAAAGTTAGGGACCAAATTTTCCTAGATCTGTTCATTATGCACTCCGAGACTAGAAGTATGAAGTAGGTATGCACACTATTCTGATTGCACAGTGTTACAGTGCACAGTTGTCAAAGAGCGTGTTCATTCAACGATTTACCACATCATTTGTTTTTTATTATGAAGATTATATATGTTTTTTTCTCGAAACAGGTAATCCAGATGGTTCTGCGACCTTTATTTTTAGGAGCCGGTGCGAACCCTTGAATCCCAACACTAGGTTGCTGTGTCTTTTATTGCAGTTTATGCTGATGAAATCAAAGTTTTCTATGAGGACAATAACTGAAAGTTTCTTTTAAGGAGTAACTTCACCAATTGTGGCCGCTTTATGGGAACATTCCGCACCAACCAAAACAGCTTAGAGATTATATAGATTTCTAATTAATTTCAGTAGGCGTTTAACGTCTGCTTCAGAATCAAAGGCCAAGGGAATGAAATTGAGTACAAGGGACTTAAAGAAGCAGTCAGAAAGGAAAAGGGCTCTATAAAAAAAAGTCATCAAAGACCAATGCTCATGGATTCAAAAAGGCTACTTCGTGACGAAAAGGGACACAAGCACCGGTTGCTGCATTCACGAATGGAAGAGGAAAATGAAGAGGTGATAGTAAATGAATCTACGAGCCTACCTAACACAAAATCTAAGACCTCGTAGTTGAAGAGCATAACCCTAGCGCTATCCTCTAAAACTGCAAGTAGCGTTAAAATGGTGAATATTACGATAAGGTTAATAAAGTAAGTATGTAAGTATAAAGTGTATTTAAAATAGTACTCTTGAGAATTAGTAGCATTACTTACAGTAAGTGACTAGGGGTGTACACACCAAAAAGTAGCACAAATGACATTAAAGCGAGGGTAAACTTTAACTTATCGGACCGCTACACATCACCGATCAATGCAAGTTTATAATTCAACACTCTCCTTACATGATCGAAAATGTGGAACAGTTCGGTAACTCGACAGTTCCCCTAGTTTGAGAAATAGCTCGGCAGAGTTCAACTCAAGCCAACGTACGATTATTATGGCACCATTCATAAAATATTAATTAAAAACATAAAAGTGTTAAGAGAGTAACAAATATTTAAATAACATATAAAACATTACAAATAAACCTACGAATAAGTGCTCTTTATTTAATATAAATCCTGAAGTTAAATATTTAAATTAAAGATCAAATAAATAATTAAATTATTTTAAAATGTGCATCTATTCTTTGGATTGGTACTAGCTATGCTTTTAGTACATTGGTACATCAGTACACAGGGTACATTGGTACATCAGTACACAGGGTACATTGGTACATCAGTACACAGGGTACATTGGTACATCAGTACACAGGGTACATTGGTACATCAGTACACAGGGTACATTAGTACATCAGTACACAGGGTACATTAGTACATCAGTACACAGGGTACATCCTCACAGCCCCTTCATCCCTGTAGTTGCTCTCTGTGCCGAATATCATCTGCACCACCCCCAAGTAGGGGTCTCTACTCAACAGGTTGAACAAAATGCAGAAACAGACAAAGAACAAAAACAGCGCCAACGACAACCACCAACTGAGTTGTGTGTGGAGTTTCTGGGAGAAGTTCTTCAACACCACCACCCCCACGAGGATTCCCGACATTGCCCCGATAATGTGGGCGATGTAGGACACAGGTAGGGCTTGGGAAGTGTGCGGCATGTAGGACATGTAGATGGCGTAGGCCAGGTCTATACTAGCTGCCATGACTACAGACACCAGTCGCACCAGACCATACTTCATGTTGTGGTAGTTGAGAAGGACATTAGCGATGTGGGCAGTTAGTAGAGCGTAAACGCCCCCACTGCCCCCTATGAGATGTACATCAGAGTCCAGCACTGACGTACCAAGCGAACCAGCTAGTACACCAGTGCAGTAGATCATCAGCACCCTCAGGGACCCGTGCACCATCTCCAGAGGCAGACCCACTAGCACCTGCACCAGCAGATTGAACATCAGGTGTGGCCAACTGAAAACAACATTACAACATTAAAAGATGAACCTAAGTGATAACTAATGAAGTTATTAACCTATTGTTGTGTACGAGTTCCGCGCAATTTACCCACTTGCACATTCGAGATTGCGCTGAGCGTTTTTAATACCTTCATTTTATTTATCATGAAAACAAATACTGATGCATGTGTATCGGGGGGCGTACCGCACCCGAACCCCCAGCAGTTAATTTAACAATAATAAAGTGTGCAGTACAACAAACTAGCGGATTCAACAGAAACAACGGCCATTTGAATTGGAGTTTCAAAATTTTCTTCCATTTGTATATAAATATATCATGAATTTTAGAATAAATGGCCGTTTTGTAGTTTGTTGTACCCGCTAGCTTGTTGCCAGCATACTCCATTATTTTTCGTAATAAATAAAATGAAGGTATTGACGCACGCTCGGCATTAGGGGGTTGAAGGGGTTTAAAAATGCGCAGCACTTTCTCAAGATTGAGCAAATCGGCAATTGCGCGGAACATATCTACATCATAGTAACTTACCCGGCATGGAGGAGACTGTAGGTTAAGAAGCGCCACACTTCCCCCCGGAGGTGGGGGGAGTACACGAAGGGGGAGGAGAGAACCGACACAGTGGTGGAAGGTGACAGACTCTCATAGTAGAGGAACAGAAACAACTGAAAAAGAACAGCAATTAACTTCACACTAATATTAAACTAAATGCAATTTCTACCTAAGAACTTTAGACTAAAAAAACATGCCATTCAAAATTGTTCTAGCAAAATTAGGTCTCGTTTTTTACTGATTTTTATTTTACTGAAATAGTAAAATGTGTAGTGTATTTATTAAAAGCGGATTACATCATTAACCAACCGCTGTACAATGGTACGTAACGTTAGTAACTTTGGACATCTATTGAACAGGAGTTTTGAACGCAAAATAGTCCCTGAACTTTAGATGCAAGTTAAATGTACCCACCTGCAGTTAATCAAACAATCATGAAGTGTGCAGTATAACAAACTAGCGGATACAACAAAAGCTAACGGCCATTTATATTGTATTGAAAAGTGTGTTTCTTTAAGTCCTATCACTGCTTCACGCTGTCTGTGCGAAAGTGTCCAGATTGTTTGTGCGTGAGTGTGTCCTAATAGGGCAACCATCTAACCATTTGTTGTAGCAGTTGGTGGGCGAGACCAACATAAGCGTGTGCCGTACAGAACAGGTGTGTAGCGTGTACCACAGGTGTGTAGCGAGCGTGTGTACGCAGTCTGTTACAGTGGAGTGTGTATGTGTGATGGTACAATGGTTTGATTAGTAAATAACTCTACTGCCAGTAAATAAGGAAATTAATTTGAGTGAGTCCAAATGGTGTGCGTGGGGGAGGGAGTGTCTTACCAATAACAGTGCCATATGTTAGGGGGTGTGACGTCATTGTTAGCAGAGGTCACGTGACTTTTTAGTTTTAATAACTACAGTAAACTAAATATTAAACAGGTGATAGTCCATTTAAAAGATAAGTGATAGTAGTGCAAATTCACAGTGATCGAACAACTGCACATTATCAATCTTCATGATATATATTTTTTATTTATTTCAATTGATATTCTCTTTCCAAGACTAAAATGCGGCACTGCTCGCTAATTCAGAACGCACCCCATAGTAACATTTGACTGTGAGGGAACTGTGTCATGACCTTTGACCTAACAGGTCAACTACCCCTTTCACAATGCCACCTGTACAACGGTAATGAACGGCACAACGGTAAAACCAACAGTAGTTATATTCTCATTTGTACAACGGTAATGAACGGTACTAACAGTAGTTACTCACCTGTACAACGGTAATTAATGGTACTAACAGTAGTTACTCACCTGTACAAGGGTAATTAACGGTACAAAGAGGGGAGGGGGCCAACAGGAGTAGTGATCTGCATAATATTTTCTCTCCTTTGGTTCCACTAGGAACTCATCTGCTATAATGTGAACCATTCTGAAAAAGAGAAAAAGGTCACTACAGTCCTCTAAAAAGTTATTAAAGAATAAAAAAGTTAGACCTTCAAATTTTCTCAATATATTAAATTTCTTAATTACCTCCCACTTTAGCTTTTACAGGTAAACGTTGCTGATTATTTAGTTACTTATTACATAGAGTAGTGTAGATACCAACAGAAAGTAAACACTTAAATAAAAATTAACAGATTTTTAACGATAATACAAAAAAAAGTTCTTTACTTAATCAATGTAGAAGAAGCGATAGCTTTTCTGCAGTCATGAGCCCTAATATTAATATCTATAGGAAGTAGAAATGAATAAAATATTCCATTATTGAGTTTCATACTTTGGGAGATGTTAGGCATGGTGAGATGTACGTAGTTACAACCAATGGTAGTGATTAGATGTAACTAGTTACTAGGGGTATGGAGACCACACATAGAGAAATAGCAGGTACCTAGACAACTAGGTGAGTAAGGAGGCAACTAGGTGAATAAGGAGGCAACTAGGTGAATAAGGAGGCAACTAGGTGAATAAGGAGGCAACTAGGTGAATAAGGAGGCAACTAGGTGAATAAGGAGGCAACTAGGTGAATAAGGAGGCAACTAGGTGAATAAGGAGGCAACTAGGTGAATAAGGAGGCAACTAGGCGAGTCAGGAGGCAACTAGGTGAGAAAGGTAACTAGGTACAATGTGTTGCAGCACCTTACTAGTTACCTTTAATCATTAGAGAAAAGTGAGCTAATAAATTTTTCACTAGGAGCTTATGTAGCTTAACTAGGAGCTTATGTAGCTTGACTAAGTAGCTTTATGTAGCTTAACTAAGTAGCTTTATGTAGCTCAACTAAGTAGCTTTATGTAGCTTAACTAAGTAGCTTTATGTAGCTTGACTAAGTAGCTTTATGTAGCTTAACTAAGTAGCTTATGTAGCTTGACTAAGTAGCTTTATGTAGCTTAACTAAGTAGCTTATGTAGCTTAACTAAGTAGCTTTATGTAGCTTAACTAAGTAGCTTATGTAGCTTAACTAAGTAGCTTATGTAGCTTAACTAAGTAGCTTCATGTAGCTTAACTAAGTAGCTTTATGTAGCTTAACTAAGTAGCTTTATGTAGCTTAACTAAGTAGCTTATGTAGCTTAACTAAGTAGCTTTATGTAGCTTAACTAAGTAGCTTTATGTAGCTTAACTAAGTAGCTTATGTAGCTTAACTAAGTAGCTTATGTAGCTTAACTAAGTAGCTTTATGTAGCTTAACTAAGTAGCTTTATGTAGCTTAACTAAGTAGCTTATGTAGCTTAACTAAGTAGCTTATGTAGCTTAACTAAGTAGCTTTATGTAGCTTAACTAAGTAGCTTTATGTAGCTTAACTAAGTAGCTTTATGTAGCTTAACTAAGTAGCTTCTTGTAGCTTAACCAAGTAGCTTTATGTAGCTTAACCAAGTAGCTTTATGTAGCTTAACTAAGTAGCTTATGTAGCTTAACTAAGTAGCTTTATGTAGCTTAACTAAGTAGCTTTATGTAGCTTAACTAAGTAGCTTTATGTAGCTTAACTAAGTAGCTTCTTGTAGCTTAACTAAGTAGCTTCTTGTAGCTTAACCAAGTAGCTTTATGTAGCTTAACTAAGTAGCTTTATGTAGCTTAACTAAGTAGCTTTATGTAGCTTAACTAAGTAGCTTCATGTAGCTTAACTAAGTAGCTTCTTGTAGCTTAACCAAGTAGCTTTATGTAGCTTAACTAAGTAGCTTTATGTAGCTTAACTAAGTAGCTTTATGTAGCTTATCTAAGTAGCTTCTTGTAGCTTAACCAAGTAGCTTTATGTAGCTTAACTAAGTAGCTTTATGTAGCTTAACTAAGTAGCTTTATGTAGCTTAACTAAGTAGCTTCGTGTAGCTTAACTAAGTAGCTTTATATAGCTTACCTAAGTAGCTTAATTAGGTGCTTATGTAGCTTAACTAAGTAGCTTTGTGTAGCTTAACTAAGTAGCTTAGACTGTTCTCAGTCCAGTTCTTCATGAGAGTATTTAAAAGTTAATATGGAGAAAGAAGGTGAATACTAATTACTTATCAAGAATTAATCTAGTCGTTATAATGTATTCATTAGTTACTTTAGAAACCTAACTAGTTACACCTGAGCTGTGAATGAGAGGTATCCATGGTACCTGCAGGTATCACGGATACCAACTAAAATAAACGGTTATATTAAAAAAGTCTTATATGATTGTAAATGTGTAGCTGTTCGGTAACTCAGAACTCACCCCCTAAGATAGTTACGTACACCATAGCTATGTAACTAGCTATGTCTGGCATGCATCACCTAGTTATTTCCGCCATAGATTGGGGCAAGGGTACTACCAGACACCCTAATTAGTAGTACAGTGGGGAAAAACGGAAACCAACCACAATACATTGTGAGTACAAACATACGAACAAACTCAAATAAAATTAACTAAATAAAACTAACTAACTAGGGTAAGTTCCGAATTATCGGTCAGTCCCACATTTTCGGCCATATAGAAAAAACGATATACTAATTATTATTTCACTAGGGTTGGTTGTTTTTCATTTATTTCTTTTATGACCGAAGATGTGGAACTGACCAATAAATCAGAACTTACCCTAGTAGTGATTGTTAGTGAGTAACTCACCTGGAGAAGTATGAGTGGTGAGTAGCTGGTGAGTGAGGTGAGTTAACTGCCCACTGGAACGATAGGGACCTCTTGCCACTCAACTGAAAAAAACACACAAAAAAATTAAAATCAAATTTAATCAAAATAGATTGAATTATTGTTACTTATTTGTTAGGTAGTAATTTATTAAAACATAAATTAATAAACTTTAAAAATACATTATAACAATAATAGAAACAGAGTTTTTCAAGAGTGAATTTACAATTTTAAATACATAGGGTAACTTACGAGTTATTGATCAGTTACACATTTTCGAGCGTATAAGAAAAAATATAATGGATACCAATTAAAATTATTATTTATTATATACTTTTTCTCATGTTAGCGAAGATGTGTAACGTCCGATAACTAGGAAGATACCCCCATTAGTTTTTATTCATTATGTAGTTTGTTTACATTAGTTTGTTAGGGCAAAGGTTCAATTACCGGATGTAACAAAATTGCCTGTGGTAATATTTACTTTATTTAGTAATAAAGCAATAGAAAGGCAGTTATTAATTTAAATAAAAACACACATTTAATAGTGAAAGGAATTAAAGTTAGGAAAAGTCAAATGAGGAACATTTTAACCGTGGAGTTATTAAATAATTAACTAAACTTAAACCTCTGAATTATTTCACAAACATCTGAAAATAGAGAAATGGCATAGAAAATAATATTAACAGTTATAAAGAGGAATAAGAGTGGTAAATAAAGAGGAATAAGAGTGTTAAATAAAGAGATGTAAGAGCGCTAAATAAGAGTGAATGTAAAGTTAGTCACGCTTTACTTATTACTTACTAAGGCGAATAAGAAGGAGTCACACACTAATGAACATCTAAGGATTATTTAGTTCTTTTTTGAAGTCACTGACTCTAACAAATATAAAACTTCAACACTTTTAATTGGAGTCAAAAGCGGAAAGAATCAATGGAGCGCGTGGGAGTTGCACAGGAGAGGCGCACAACACTCACCACAACTGCTAGAAACGCACTGACAAAATACTCTGAAAACAGACACACAGTGGCGACAGTGAAGTCATTTGTATGCATGACGTCATCATTGCAATAGCTATTGAAGTGCAATATACGGCAATTGGAATGTATATAATTATAAAAACAGCTTAACTATCAACATTATAATAAATTATGATAGTAACATTTGGTTTTTCGGAAGATAATTGCGTAATTTTAGATTTGAGTGTGTGGCTCTAATGACGTCACACACACAAATCACTCCATTGCCTCTACCGTTTATGGTGTAGCAGTGCACTGCTCTCTCAAAGTACAGTCGTTACCTAGAGTCACAGGACCACCCTGATTGTTATTATCCCTTGGTACTTCATTAGCCGACACACAGGCTTATTAACTTCACCATTATAGTTAATATAGATTAATGTACGAAGACAATATACCATGACAATGGCTGAAATAGTTCCAATGAAGATTATAGCCTATAAGTACCTAGTTGTGGTCAGTGCGCGGTCTGTAAGAATGCCATGAGAAAAATATTGGCAGGCGAGCGTGAGAAAGTTTCTCAAATTATAGTACCTATGTATAGGACTCTAGAACCTACATCCAACCTACACAGCATCCTAGCTACAAAGTATCCTAGCTACAAAGCACTACTTACACTTATTAATACAATTATGGAACCTATTAATTATTTTACTATTATTTCCATCAGAATTTTATGAATGATTAAACAAAATTAGGTTGATAAAATATTTAAAAATTGAATATTTAGATGTTGCATTATTTAATAAAATAATTTATTGATAATTTTTTATTAAATAGAGATAAAACTTCATCCTCAGCATCACTCTCCCTCCCTCTCTATTCCGGTGCATGCTGCACAGCATCTCTCCCCTCACGCTTTTCCGGCGGTCATTCCCGGAAATGTTGATTAACTCACCGAATAAAAATTCCCACGGAAACGGAAGCGACGGAAAAGAAGAGAAAATTGCAATAGAGAATGATGGGAAGTGATGGGGAGTGATGGAGAGTAATGGAGAGTGAAGGGGAGTGATGGGGAGTGATGGAGAGTGATGGAGAGTGAAGGGGAGTGATGGGGAGTGATGGAGAGTGAAGGGGAGTAATGGGGAGTGATGGAGAGTGAAGGGGAGTGATGGGGAGTGATGGAGAGTGAAGGGGAGTGATGGGGAGTGATGGAGAGTGAAGGGAGTGATGGGGAGTGATGGGGAGTAATGGAGAGTGATGGAGAGTGATTGGAAGTGATGGAGAGTGATGGGGAGTTATGGAGAATGATGGGAAGTGATGGAGAGTGATGAGGAGTGATGGAGAGTGATGGGGAGTTATGGAGAATGATGGGAAGTGATGGAGAATGAAGGGAAGTGATGGAGAGAGATGGGGAGTGATGGGGAGTTATGGGGAGTGATGGAGAGTGATGAAGAGTGATGGGGAGTGATGGGGAGTGATGGAGAGTGATGGGGAATGATGGATAGTGATGGGGAGTGATGGAGAGTGATGGAGAGTGATGGAGAGTGATGGGGAGTGATGGAGAGTGATGGGGAGTGATGGGGAGTGATGGAGAGTGATGAGAGTGATAGGGAGTGATGGAGAGTGATGGGGAGTATTGGAGAGTGATGGAGAGAGCTAACTAAATAACTAACTAAATAACTAACTAAATAACTAACTAAATAACTAACTAAACAACTAACTAAATAACTAACTAAATAACTAACTAAATAACTAAATAATTAACTAACTAAATAACTAAATAACTAACTAAATAACTAAATAACTAACTAAATAACTAACTAAATAACTAACTAAATAACTAACTAAATAACTAACTAAATAACTAAGTAAATAACTAACTAAATAACTAACTAAATAACTAACTAAATAACTAACTAAATAAATAACTAAATAACTAACTAAACAACTAACTAAACAACTAACTAAATAACTAACTAAATAACTAACTAAATAACTAAATAACTAAATAACTAACTAACTAAATAACTAAATATAACTAACTAAATAACTAAATAACTAACTAAATAACTAACTAAATAACTAACTAAATAACTAACTAAATAACTAACTAAATAACTAACTAAATAACTAACTAAATAACTAACTAAATAACTAACTAAACAACTAACTAAACAACTAACTAAATAACTAACTAAATAACTAAATAACTAACTAACTAAATAACTAAATAACTAACTAAATAAATAACTAAATAACTAACTAAATAACTAAATAACTAACTAAATAACTAACTAAATAACTAACTAAATAACTAAATAACTAACTAAATAACTAAATAACTAAATAACTAACTAATAACTAACTAAATAACTAACTAAATAACTAACTAAATAACTAACTAAATAACTAAATAACGAACTAAATAACTAAATAACTAACTAAATAACTAACTAAATAACTAACTAAATAACTAACTAAATAACTAACTAAATAACTAACTAAATAACTAACTAAATAACTAACTAAATAACTAACTAAACAACTAACTAACTAAATAACTAACTAAATAACTAACTAAATAACTAACTAAATAACTAACTAACTAAATAACTAAATAACTAACTAAATAACTAAATAACTAACTAAATAACTAACTAAATAACTAACTAAATAACTAAATAACTAACTAAATAACTAAATAACTAAATAACTAACTAATAACTAACTAAATAACTAACTAAATAACTAACTAAATAACTAACTAAATAACTAACTAAATAACTAAATAACTAACTAAATAACTAAATAACTAAATAACTAACTAACTAATAACTAACTAAATAACTAACTAAATAACTAACTAAATAACTAACTAAATAACTAAATAACTAACTAAGTATTTTTGTGGCTAAATTCACTCATTATATCCACGCGCTTAACCCCTCACTTCCTGAGGTGCATCCATTGCCCATAGCTTCACCTTAGGAGTGTACCAAAGTAAGGTAGAGGTGGTTAAGTCATTTGGTAGATTAGGAGAGTCTGTTTTTCTTCGGTACAGAGGGAGACAAAGGAGCCGATGTTTGAAGAGTCAATAGCAAAGATACGCAAAAGAAGAAACTAAAGTAACTAGCAACTGAAACTGTGTACTGTCCGAGAAAAGAGTCACTGTGATGATGTACTATCAGAGGAAAGAGTCACTGTGATGATGTACTATCAGAGAAAAGAGTCACTGTGATGATGTACTGTCAGAGGAAAGAGTCACTGTGATGATGTACTGTCAGAGAAAAGAGTCACTGTGATGATGTACTATCAGAGAAAATAGTCACTGTGATGATGTACTATCTGAGAAAATAGCCACTGTAATGATGTACTATCAGAGAAAAGAGTCACTGTAATGATGTACTATCAGAGAAAAGAGTCACTGTGATGATGTACTATCAGAGAAAAGAGTCACTGTGATGATGTACTGTCAGAGAAAAGAGTCACTGTGATGATGTACTGTCAGAGAAAAGAGTCACTGTGATGATGTACCATCAGAGAAAAGAGTCACTGTGATGATGTACTGTCAGAGAAAGAGTCACTGTGATGATGTACTATCAGAGGAAAGAGTCACTGTGATGATGTACTATCAGAAAAAAGAGTCACTGTGATGATGTACTATCAGAGAAAAGAGTCACTGTGATGATGTACTATCAGAGAAAAGAGTCACTGTGATGATGTACTATCAGAGAAAAGAGTCACTGTGATGATGTACTATCAGAGAAAAGAGTCACTGTGATGATGTACTATCAAAGAAAAGAGTCACTGTGATGATGTACTACCAGAGAAAAGAGTCACTGTGATGATGTACTTATTAGGTCTATTTTAAGATATCTCCTAATGCGAATATTTATTTTTGTGATGGTAAATAATCACATTCCTTCATTATTTCAATATATTCATATATTATCTTATCTAATTTATCATTCTATAATTTGAACAAGTTCGGTTTTATTGATCACAGTTCACGCCAAACACCAAACATTCCGCTGCAGAGTACGGGAAGGAAACATTGCTAATATTGCTCTAGAGTTATTATTGCTAATATTGCTCTAGAGTTATTATTGCTAATATTGCTCTAGAGTTATTATTGCTAATATTGCTCTAGAGTTATTATTGCTAATATTGCTCTAGAGTTATTACTGCTAATATTGCTCTAGAGTTATTACTGCTAATATTGCTCTAGAGTTATTATGTCTAATATTGCTCTAGAGTTATTACTGCTAATATTGCTCTAGAGTTATTATTGCTAATATTGCTCTAGAGTTATTATTTCTAATATTGCTCTAGAGTTATTATTGCTAATATTGCTCTAGAGTTATTACTGCTAATATTGCTCTAGAGTTATTATGTCTAATATTGCTCTAGAGTTATTACTGCTAATATTGCTCTAGAGTTATTATTGCTAATATTGCTCTAGAGTTATTACTGCTAATAATGCTCTAGAGTTATTATTCCTGGCTAAGAATTATAATAAAGAGAGAAAAAAAATGATAGAAAACGCCGTGTATAGATTATAAAGTGAATATGCCGCGTTTTCACTGCCCACCTCCTGGTATAGCTTGTATATCGTTTTCACCGCCTAGAATATACTTTGAATGTTAAGAAGCGGAAACTAGGCAGTGGAAACGCGGCGGTGAAACTGCTATGTTGTATAGTATGGGCCTTACAAAAATTTATGGAATCAATATAAAATAATTTATTTTGTACCATGCTGTAAGTATAAATATTGAAGATTAAAATTAATTTAAGTTGAAATGAAACAAAAAATTTATTATTTACTTGTATTTTTCGGTTTTTGCTTCCATGTTTTCAACAATATGTAATTTATATATAATAATAATATATATAATAATTATTTTTTAATTTCTAATTGCAATTGGTATCCAAGTTAGCTGTATGAATAAATACTATTTTATTATTTTTTTATAATATGATCGGAATTGGGGAACTGTCCGATAACACGAGCTTACCCAAAACAAGCAAACTATTTCATAATTCATTAATATGTATAAGAGAAATTAAACGTCTCTTTAAAATTTGAAATAATCAAAGTAACAAACTGTGTAATATATAATGTAAATATTAAAAATATATTTGCTAAATAGTAAAATATATCATTAATAATGAAGTAAAATACAATTAATAAATAAAATAAACAAATAAAATTAAGTGAATTTGTTTCTTTATTCCTTAACATCACTATAATTATGTATATAGATTATTTATATTATTATTTATAAATATTTATTTATATTATTTATAATTATATATTATAGTGATATCATATATAGTATAAAATGGTACGAAATTGCATTTATTTTCCTAAATAGTTTAAATATAACAATTTAAAGATTAGTGTCTCACGGCTCACTGAACATTGAGACACAAAGGAGACGTGATGCGATTGGAGACAGGAGTGAAAAGCATTCAAAAGGAACAATAGGCAAGAAACCTATAGAGAAATAGGCCTAATAGTCCTAAATAGGCACAGAGCCTATTGAAGCCTACATGAGACTGAGCCTTCACTAATGCCATCTAGCGGTGAAAACGTCTAACTCCGTGCGTGCGTTTGTCACGTTTGTGTTCATAATATTTGTCAGCAAATCTGTAGCAACGCCATCTAGCGGTACAACTGACTGTTTATCCATTTAACCCTAATTTCTCAGCTGTTTCATTATATTAAGATGCATAATCTCTAGAGTGTGTCACAATAATGTATGTCTGTTATAGTCAGTGAAATGAAGAGGGAAAAAGTGCCTCTTGACTTAAAGTTACAACTTCTAATTCATTTAAACTATCTACTTAGAATTATTTAAAGAACTCTGTAATATTATTTGTATGTTTGTATTAGGCCTATATTCCAATTGAAATGAACTCTAATGACAAATAAATGTAAGAGATGTAGTATCCTAGATACGACCATATTATAAATATAAGTAGTATCCTAGATACGACCATACTATAAATATAAGTAGTATCCTAGATACGACCATACTATAAATATAAGTAGTATCCTAGATACGACCATACTATAAATATAAGTAGTATCCTAGATACGACCATACTATAAATATAAGTAGTATCCTAGATACGTCCATACTATAAATATAAGTAGTATCCTAGATACGACCATACTATAAATATAAGTAGTATCCTAGATACGTCCATACTATAAATATAAGTAGTATCCTAGATACGACCATACTATAAATGTAAGTAGTATCCTAGATACGACCATACTATAAATGTAAGTAGTATCCTAGATACGACCATACTATAAATGTAAGTAGTATCCTAGATACGATCACACTATAAATATAAGAGCTATAGTATCCTAGATACGATCACACTATAAATGTAAGAGCTATAGTATCCTAGAGACAATCACACTATAAATGTAAGAGTTATAGTATTCTAGAGACAATCACACTATAAATGTAAGAGTTATAGTATTCTAGAAACAATCACACTATAAATGTAAGAGTTATAGTATTCTAGAGATAATCACACTATAAATGTAAGAGCTATAGTATCCTAGAGACAATCACACTATAAATGTAAGAGTTATAGTATTCTAGAAACAATCACACTATAAATGTAAGAGTTATAGTATTCTAGAGATAATCACACTATAAATGTAAGAGCTATAGTATCCTAGATACAATCACACTATAAATGTAAGAGTTATAGTATTCTAGATACAATCACACTATAAATGTAAGAGTTATAGTATTCTAGAAACAATCACACTATAAATGTAAGAGTTATAGTATTCTCGAGATAATCACACTATAAATGTAAGAGCTATAGTATCCTAGATACAATCACACTATAAATGTAAGAGTTATAGTATTCTAGAAACAATCACACTATAAATGTAAGAGTTATAGTATTCTAGATACAATCACACTATAAATGTAAGAGTTATAGTATTCTAGATAGGTACGATCAGAATTTTTTACTTATGCAAAAAAAGCACAGATTATATTAGAGTCAAAATCATGGCAAATTCAATCAATTATTAACCATTTAATAATCGTATTTGATTAAATAATTTAATCTATAAAGTAATTGTTGAGCCAACGGGTCACGGACAGTATAATTATCATTAATTTAATTTATACAATTATACAGTTTTCACAATACATTGTACAGTTCTATTTGATCCAAATGAAATTCAATATAAAGGTGACCCACAAAAAGTGTACCCAGCTTTGAATTGATTAATATAAATATCGTATTTCTAAGTAAATAGAAAAATAGAGGTAAAGTAAAATTTCATCCATCCATTCTGCCACCGTGATGCACCTAGAGGATATTAAGTACAAGCTTCAAAAGAAGAAACACAGATATTAATAGAATAACGTTAATTGAACTGGGGTAACCTCTAGATTTTTAGGTACATTAATTAAAAGGTAATTAAGGGTTATCTTTGGTGTTCACACATACAATCTTAAATGACGGTGGTAGAGAGCATACCAATTTAAATGCACTGTACATTTTGGGTGCATTCACCCTGTAGAACTGTAATACAAGGTACAGGGTGAATTGTTATTTTTTGATGTTAGAATTGTGAGTAGTCACGGCAGTTAGTCACTGTGACTACAGTGACTAGTGACTACAGTGCCCCTGTCTCACTCTCTACGGTTTCCTGTCTCAGCAGCTGTCTACAGACGGCACGAGACAGGAAATGAGACAGGAAGTCACTGTTACAAACGGGCACACTTCACTGAACTTTCACTAACAGCATAAACGGTAATAGTAACAGAGAGAAGTAACTCTGTTACCAAAGATATTATACTACAATAACATACACTACTCTCACCAATTCCTAATTAAAAACAGTTTTTTTTAAATATAAATATTTCTTGCTATGAGAAATGGATTTAATATCTCGAAATTTTCTCCGTTTCTCCTAACAGAAACATTTATATTTTTTAAAGGTAGTGGCTGAACAAAATTGATTTTGTCTTCAGATCACACTGTCTTCTTGCTACCTGAACGACCCTTGTAAAAATTTAAACTTCTGCCTTCCTTTTCGTATCAAGTCACATTTCTCCATATTGTCAATATTTTATAAAAGGAATAATTATATGAATGCTTTTAAAACCTGGAAATAAATCTGTTTCATTAATGTGGTTGTTGTCTAGTAAAGATATTGTTAGTGTTTGAACTTTCTTCATTGTCCGTTTTCTGAACATTTGCGCAAGGCCTTTTTCACCACCCATTAATAAAATAGTTTTATTATATTCACTAAACTGATAAGACTTTATGAAAATTTAACAGTGGATGGAAAAAAGTTCAATTAACAAAATGATATTTGGAAGAAAGATGTACCTACAATAGTTGTTGACATATACGAATTTGAAGTTGGGTAAGTTTTTGGTGGGTCACCCTGCCGAAGATTTAAGAAATGAACCGGAAACTGGCCTTATCATGGCAGACTATACAATTTCTATATTTCTTTTTGAAATAAATTCATTATACACTATACAGGGTCTTTTATCTCTCAGAACTCTAAAAATCAGGATGATTCACTACACATGACTTCATTATGTATAGAAATTCAAAGAAAACTTATTAATATTTGTGGCAGACTAAACTAAATATGTTCACTATAGAGATTAGTTCATTATATACGAGTCTAATAATCAAGATGATTCACTACAGAGGAGTATACTAATCAAAATGATTCACTATACAGGAGTCTACTAATCAAGATGATTCACAATACAGGAGTCTACTAATCAAGATGATTCACTATACAGGAGTCTACTAATCAGAATCATTCACTATATAGGAGTCTACTGATCAAGATGATTCACTATACAGGAGTCTACTAATCAAGATAATTCACTCTACAGGAGTCTACTAATCAAGATGATTCACTATACAGGAGTCTACTAATCAAGATGATTCACTATACAGGAGTCTACTAATCAAGATGATTCACTATATAGGAGTCTACTGATCAAGATGATTCACTATACAGGAGTCTACTAATCAAGATAATTCACTCTACAGGAGTCTACTAATCAAGATGATTCACTATACAGGAGTCTACTAATCAAGATGATTCACTATACAGGAGTCTACTAATCAAGATGATTCACTCTACAGGAGTCTACTAATCAAGATGATTCACTATACAGGAGTCTACTAATCAAGATGATTCACTATACAGGAGTCTACTAATCAAGATGATTCACTATACAGGAGTCTACTAATCAAGATGATTCACTATACAGGAGTCTACTAATCAAGATGATTCACTATACAGGAGTCTACTAATCGAGATGATTCACTATACAGGAGTCTACTAATCAAGATGATTCACTATACAGGAGTCTACTAATCAAGATGATTCACTATACAGGAGTCTACTAATCAAGATGATTCACTATACAGGAGTCTACTAATCAGAATCATTCACTATATAGGAGTCTACTGATCAAGATGATTCACTATACAGGAGTCTACTAATCAAGATAATTCACTCTACAGGAGTCTACTAATCAAGATGATTCACTATACAGGAGTCTACTAATCAAGATGATTCACTATACAGGAGTCTACTAATCAAGATGATTCACTATATAGGAGTCTACTGATCAAGATGATTCACTATACAGGAGTCTACTAATCAAGATAATTCACTCTACAGGAGTCTACTAATCAAGATGATTCACTATACAGGAGTCTACTAATCAAGATGATTCACTATACAGGAGTCTACTAATCAAGATGATTCACTCTAAAGGAGTCTACTAATCAAGATGATTCACTATACAGGAGTCTACTAATCAAGATGATTCACTATACAGGAGTCTACTAATCAAGATGATTCACTATACAGGAGTCTACTAATCAAGATGATTCACTATACAGGAGTCTACTAATCAAGATGATTCACTATACAGGAGTCTACTAATCGAGATGATTCACTATACAGGAGTCTACTAATCAAGATGATTCACTATACAGGAGTCTACTAATCAAGATGATTCACTATACAGGAGTCTACTAATCAAGATGATTCACTATACAGGAGTCTACTAATCAAGATGATTCACTATACAGGAGTCTACTAATCAAGATGATTCACTATAGAGGAGTTTAGAGACTATAGAGGAGTTTCACTTTAGTGGCAATTGAGTGTTTAGTGCTGTGACGTATACAAGACAACACATTTAGAGAAAATTAGAGGTTTAGCAGTTTGATGAACTGAATGGATTTATTACTGTTTTTTATCATATCAATTAATGAACAGTTTTTTTTATAATTTTACGCTCTTCAATTGTCTTAAATATGACCCAGATATGACAGAAAAACAGTTTCGAAACAGAAATTTATTTCTAAAATTCAATCAAACAACTGATTGGTGATTATAGGCAAATAAAACAACTGATTGGTGTTTATAGGCAAATAAAACAAATTATTGGTGTTTATAGGCAACTAAAACAACTGATTGGTGATTATAGGCAAATAAAACAACTGATTGGTGTTTATAGGCAAATAAAACAACTGATTGGTGCATAGGCAAATCAAACAACTGATTGGTGTTTATAAGCAAATCAAACAACTGATTGATGTTTATAGGCAAATCAAACAACTGATTGGTGATTATAGGCAAATAATACAACTGATTGGTGTTTATAGGCAACTAAAACAACTGATTGGTGATTATAGGCAAATAAAACAACTGATTGGTGTTTATGGGCAAATAAAACAACTGATTGGTGCTTATAGGCAAATAAAACAACTGATTGGTGTTTATAGGCAACTAAAACAACTGATTGGTGATTATAGGCAAATAAAACAACTGATTGGTGTTTATGGGCAAATAAAACAACTGATTGGTGCTTATAGGCAAATAAAACAACTGATTGATGTTTATAGGCAAATCAAACAACTGATTGGTGTTTATAGGCAAATAAAACAACTGATTGGTGTTTATAGGCAAATAAAACAACTGATTGGTGATTATAGGCAAATAAAACAACTGACTGGTGTTTATAGGCAAATAAAACAACTGATTGATGTTTATAGGCAAATCAAACAACTGATTGGTGTTTATAGGCAAATAAAACAACTGATTGGTGTTTATAGGCAAATAAAACAACTGATTGGTGATTATAGGCAAATAAAACAACTGACTGGTGTTTATAGGCAAATAAAACATTGAATGATGAAAGTTATATCATATACCAGTTTGATTTAGTAAATTTACTTTTTTGTAGTTTTAATTTCAGAAATTAACTTTTCAACAAATAATAATAATTAACAGAAAATTTGCATTCGTATTTAACTTATCTTTCAATTAATAAAAGAAAATTTGATTGGTTTTGACATTAATAACATCATACATATATTTTTCATAGATTTAACATTATAATTATATTTTAGAGTCCAAATAATGATATAATAAAGTGCAGATGTTTTACCATGAAATATTAACATTTAAATATAAGTTGCATTTTCTCGCAAAATAAAAATGGTTTAACATTTACTAGAAATAATTTAAATTAATGCAAAAGTTAAATATTTTCATTTATTTTAAATTGAAATTATTGAAGCAATAATACCTGACTGTAGATAACTTTAAAATATTATCCCATACTGTTTTTTTTTAATATTATTTTTTCAAACTATATTTGTGAGCATAATGTATGAATTATTAAACAAAAGTTATTGCCTTATATTAACCGAATATAGTTAGCAATTGCTAAATTAGTATTTTATTTATTAATTAATTACAAACATCATATACTTAATAAACCAAAATACTATAGTAATTAGTCAGTAATTTAGATTACTTTTAGTCTATCGTCTTTCGTCGGACATTCCTAACAAAAGTTAGGAATGTTATGTTGTTGTTATGTTGTTATGACAAAAAGTCATTACAAAAGTCATAACAAAAGTCATAACAAAAGTCATAACAACAGTCATAACAAAAGTCATAACAACAGTCATAACAACAGTCATAACAACAGTCATAACAACAGTCATAACAAAAGTCATAACAAAAGTCATAACAACAGTCATAACAACAGTCATAACAACAGTCATAACAACAGTCATAACAACAGTCATAACAAAAGTCATAACAAAAGTCATAACAACAGTCATAACAAAAGTCGGTCACACGGATTAGTTGTTTTACAACTAATAACAACAGGTTGTTTTAAGATAGTTATCTCACACAAACAACAATGGGTGTTAGGTTCAGTTATACAGGATGTGTAAATTACTAATCGCATTAAAGTTACTGAATTATAGAATTTTTTTTCCATTACTATATATTTGGTAAGGGTTAAGATGCGAAGGGCAGCTCTATCATTGTGTCAGGATTGTTGTTGATTACAAAATAATTCGTCTAAAAGGCTCAATGTTATTATTAATCATTAATCAAAATATATTCTCCAGAAGCTAGTTACCAAACTCTCAAAGTTTAAAGTTTTTTTTAGGACTGAAGCTTTCGAATAGAAAGTTGTCTGTTCATCATCAGGAAAAAGAGGTGAAAACCTGGAATAAATTACTTCACCGCCTATATTCTTGATGATGAATTGACATCTTTATATTCCAAAATTTGATTCCTAAATAAACATCAATGTTGAAAATATTGATATAACGATGAGTTTAATTTTTTCAATGAAATCAGCACATCTCGTCAGAGTATAGTTAAATAATTAGGAATAAATAGATTGAAATGGTCTGAGTTATCATTTGCTCTCGTGACCGAAAATTCACCGAAATTTCGCCGTAAGAATTTATTTTAACTCTCGACTTAGGAACCTCAGGCAAATTAAGTGATCAGCACAATAATTGTTAGAGTCCTTTTCTAATCCCCGTTACCAAGAATAACAGAGAACGATAACGATATCATACAAATAGAAAACAAAATTGGATTGACAATCAATTTTAACTCTTTGTTCTTAGTTCGCCAATGCAGAATGATCTTTGCTCTTCGTCTATAATCTCTTTTTAACATAGTTTGTTGGTGCGTAGAGTTGGCAGTGTGAGCAAGTAAGTAAAATAGCGGAGTGAAAACTTATTAGTTGCATTTATTTTATAAATTTGTTTGCATCCTAAAAATTATTTTATGTTCAGTCTTCTATTCCATCAGTGAGTGCAGTCACCGGTGCTTGTGTCCCTTAACGTCACATTCCTTGGTAATTGGAATTCACGGAGTAACTTTTCTGTATTCATGAGCATTGTCACCGAAGGATTAAGATGACTTTGTTCACGAAGCCACTTTCATTTCTGACTGCTTCTTCCAGTCCCTTGTATTTAATTTCCTTTTGACGTCAGAAATATGGCCTTTGGTTTCGAAACAGACGTTAAACTCCTACTAAAACAAAATTGAAATCAGAGTAAAAGTCCTTTTCTGCTTTCTCTTTTTATGAAAGTGTTATTGTTATAATTCAAGAGCCTGTTAACCTATTATAAGTAACGGGTGTAGGAAGAGGACCCTATAGCATTTGATGTGGTGACCACTTCATTTGTTTGGTGTTCTTAAACCAATAGTTAAAAAAACAATTTTACGGCAAATTTTCTTGCGGCGAAATTTTACAGTGACTCTTTTCTCTGATAGTACATCATCACAGTGACTCTTTTCTCTGATAGTACATCATCACAGTGACTCTTTTCTCTGATAGTACATCATCACAGTGACTCTTTTCTCTGATAGTACATCATCACAGTGACTCTTTTCTCTGATAGTACATCATCACAGTGACTCTTTTCTCTGATAGTACATCATCACAGTGACTCTTTTCTCTGATAGTACATCATCACAGTGACTCTTTTCTCTGATAGTACATCATCACAGTGACTCTTTTCTCTGATAGTACATCATCACTGTGACTCTTTTCTCTGATAGTACATCATCACAGTGACTCTTTTCTCTGATAGTACATCATCACAGTGACTCTTCACTCTGATAGTACATCATCACAGTGACTCTTTTCTCTGATAGTACATCATCACAGTGACTCTTTTCTCTGATAGTACATCATCACAATGACTCTTTTCTCTGATAGTACATCATCACAGTGACTCTTTTCTCTTATAGTACATCATCACAGTGACTCTTTTCTCTGATAGTACATCATCACAGTGACTCTTTTCTCTGATAGTACATCATCACAGTGACTCTTTTCTTTGATAGTACATCATCACAGTGACTCTTTTCTCTGATAGTACATCATGACAGTGACTCTTTTCTCTGATAGTACATCATCACAGTGACTCTTTTCTCTGATAGTACATCATCACAATGACTCTTTTCTCTGATAGTAC